>JABCMJ010005067.1:0-29564 GCA_014822125.1 Arbutus unedo | reverse complement strand
TCGGCCATTGGTAGCCTAATGTATGCGATGGTGAGCACGAGACCAGGTATTGCCCATGCTGTGGGAGTTGTGAGCAGGTTTGCTAGCAATCCGAGGTAGCAGCATTGGGAAGCAGTAAAGTGGATCATGCGATAACTAAAAGGTTTCACTGATTTGCCACTTTGTTTCGGGAGAGGAAAATTGACAGTGCAAGGATATGTGGATGCAGACTTTGCTGGTGATCAAGATACGCGGCGAAGCATCACAGGCTATGTCTATACAATTGGTTCAACAGCAGTGAGTTGGGTTTCACGTCTGCATAAATTAGTGACATTATCCACGATAAAAGCTGAATATGTAGCTGTGACCGAGGCTGCAAAGGAGATGATTTGGTTGAAGGGCTTCTTGGAAGAGTTGGGTTTGAAGTAGGAGAACAGTATTCTTTTCAGTGATAGCCAGAGTGTCATTCACCTTGCCAAAAATCCAATGTTTTCTGCGAGGACGAAGCACATTGATTTAAGGTACCACTTTATCCGTTCGCTTTTGGAGGATGGGGATTTGTTACTAGAGAAGATTCTGGGCAGTAAAAATCCGGTAGATATGTTGACCAAGGAGGTTATAATTGAGAAACTAAAGTTGTGTTCGACTTCAGTGGGCCTTCATGCTTGAAAAGATGATAGGCCAGGAGTCACACCACGAGGGGTCGGATGACCACGTCCACTATTGAGGAGATTCATATTTGCAGTTGGGTTATTCGTTGAGGCTGTGGAGATCTTCAAGTGGGAGATTGTTAGGAGGTGAAGACCCCCCCTCCCCCCACTAGAATGCCCATCCGGGTTGATTTAGTGCCTTGAAGTCAAAAGTGAACTTTTAGCAGTGCCTCGTATTAACGGCAGTAAGGGGATGCAGGGAAATCCTATGCAAGATTTTCAAGATTTATTTTTTTCTAATCTAATTAGGATCAAATATTTTCCTATTGTTTAGGGATTTAATATATATCTCTTTTAGGAAGTTTCCTAAGAGATATGCTTTGAATTTGTTATATATAGGGAGGTCCCCTAAGATATTAGATTATGAAGAGATCTATTGAGAGGATAGAGAAGCTTTCAAAAGAGAGAGAGAGAGTCAATTACTCGATTTCACTTAACTCTTTTCATCTTCTAATTGTCCCTAAACTATTCAAATGTAACAATCGACTCCTTTTGGATTAACGTGCATAACTATTTATCGTATTCTAGTGTATCTGCGTCAATCCAAAAGGGGTCAATTGTTACATTTGAAAAGATCAAAGGGTGAATTGGGACAATTAGAAGATGAAGGGGTTAACTGAAATCAATGAGAGATGAAGGGGGTTTTATGTAAATTACCCTTTATTTTGGTTCCAACTTGATATCCTGGTTTGCTAAGAAACAGAGTATAGTTGTTCGATCCACCACAAAAGTAGAGTATAGAACTCTATCTCTAACAACTGCATCTCACCTAGATACTACAGTTGTTGTTTGAACTGGACATTCTACTTCCTTCTCCAATTCTATGGTGTGATAATCAATTAGCAATTGCTTTTGCCTCCAATTCCATTTTCATGCTAGAACCAAACATATCGAGGTTGACTATCATTTTGTTCGAGAAAAGGTTATTGCCAAACAATTTCAAATTCAGCACATTGGTACTTCGGGTCAAGCAGTTGATATTTTCACAGAATCATTATTGGTTCATCGTTTTCTTCAGCTTAAGCCCAAACTCATAGTCGATAGTATACCCATTAGTTTTGCAGGGGGTGTAAAGGATATTGATCAAGTGAAAGAATTAAGTGGTCAAGATTAAATCAAGAAAGTGATCAAGGTCAAGAGGTGAATTGTTGCTGTGTCAGCTAAGGAGTGATTAGATGTAATTAAAAGTAAGTTAGACACTTAAATTGAGGTGTTTAGTTTGTTAAGCTAGAGTGCTTAGCTGGCATTGTAGTTAGGTCAATGGAAGGGATGTCGGTTCAGAGAGGTAAGAGCATCTCCAACAAAGATGTCAAATTCAATGTGGCAATTTAGTTTTCAAAAAATAACATCAAAATTAACTCCAGCAAAAATGTCAAAAGTATTGTCAAACACTATGTGGCAATTGAGAAAAACTACTTGATGCCAAATTTGACATCAAGTGTCAAATATCTCTTTTCCTTAAATGCCTCAACCTTAAATGTATTTTTGCCTCAAATGCCTGAATTTGACATCTTTGTTGGAGATCAAAAAGTTTGAATGTCAAATTACCACATAAACCTTCAAAACAAATTTGAGACTCCAAAATTGGACATCTTGATTTAGTTTCAATCTAAATATTAATTATTGCTCCATATAAGTTATTTATCAAAAAAAATTAATTTGTTGTTTTATGTGATTGAGAAAGAGATTGATGCATAAGTAAAGTTTATCGGGACAAGGGCTCGTTATTGACTGACATTTTTTATTTTAGTTTTAGACTTCATCAAATCTTTGTAGTATTATTATTTTGGTATGGAATTGAACCGTGATCGCTGCTATTCATTAGGGTAATTTACTTTTGCTAGTATTTAATTTTTGATGAATAGTAAGTACCTTTTGGATGTTTGGTACAAAAAATAGAGTATTTTGGCAAGTTTATTGCCCCTCAAATTTTTGTTGTGAATGATAGATTGTCTTTGAAATCTTTAGTGATTGTTTTCGGGAATTTTAGTGCTACTTAAAAAGACTAAATAGTTATCTACGACGGGAATTACGTTCTTACTCGTCCAAACAATATCTACATTTGCAATTGTTTCATCCATACATTTGTTGACCAAATAAGTTAGTTGGTAATTGTTCCATTCATTCATTTGCGAACCAAATCTTTTAGTAGGCAATTGTTCCGTCCATTCATTTGCCGACCAATACCAAATAAATTGGTAGGCAATGGTTTCCATTTGCCGACCGAATACGTTAGTCGGCAATAGTATCCTATTCTCCAACCCAATATTTGGTCGGCGATGGTTTTCTATTTCTGAACTAAAAATTTGGTTGGGATTGATCCACTATTTACCGACCAAAATTTATTTAGTTGCCAATAGTATTGCCAACAACAAATCCAGGGTTAACTAGGCAACGAAAATATTTGGTCGGCAATCGTAATTCTCAAGGACCATTTACCGACCAAATATTTGATCGGTAATAGTGAATTTTCTTGTAGTGTATGTCCAAAGCACAAGAATCTCTTATCGAATCCTTTTTATTTTCATTCTGATGAAAGGAACCAATTAACTATGTTAATCAGGTAATGAATAGAAGTACATTTGAATAGATAGAGAGAGATGGGAAAGAGGAGGTGATGGATTTTTCTTAAAGTAAGGCTAGGAATACAGATGTGTCCGGGCACATGTTCCGAGCCGTTAAATGCACGTGAAGCCCTTAATAGGTTAAGGGTCTCACATGTCTCCAATGACTTCGGACATAGATGTGTCCGAACACATTTGTGTCCTTAGACTTTTTCTTTTTCTTATTTGTTTTTTAAATGAGAGCTTAGCACATCCATGATGTACTCTTTGGTAGTTTATAATAAAACAAGATGAGATGGGATGAGATAAGATAAGATAACAATAAAATGAATTCAATTGCAAGGGGTTGACTTCCGTATATTTAAATCAATTTATTTTAGCTTTAATAAAATGTCATTTCTTAATATACTCTAATAAGATTATATTAGATTACCTGATCCTGCGACATGCCAATTAAGTGATGAATCGTGTCTCTAACATTTCATAAAAGATGTTACCCATTTGGGAAATGCAAATTAATATGATAATGATAATATTGTCCATTCTAATATTTAAGGTCCAATTTTGTTGAATAAACTTCAATAAATAAAATCAAAAAGAGAAAATACAGAATTTATTTAATTGGACGGCAAGTTTGACCTTTGCTTTAGCAAGGTGTGTACAAAGCAGAATATTGTCTTGGTTGATTTGTTATACGTTCATGAAATTTATGCCCATTCACATTAGGAAATCTATATATTTTGCATCATTTTCCACATAAATATATGACAGTGGAAGGTATTGGAACACAAGTGGTACGCAAATCACCCTCAAATTTTACCTATTGAACAGATCGAAAGTGAAATTGGAACCACATATGGACGGCTTATTAAAAGAAAACGAATTCTTCAATATCTTCGGGTCTATGTCACGTCCAGATATTGTTAATATTTAATTTTTATTTAGTACTCTGTCAAAATTTAAAATATTAATTATTTATCTCGACGAAAAGATTACATATATATACAAAAATATACACATAAATTAGAAAAAGATTCTAAATAAGACAAACCTAAAGAAAATAAAGACATAATAAAATATTATAGAGTTGATCTCCCAATATTATACACAAGACCAAAAGTACGGAAGTGTTAAGAGGTGAAGACCCCCCACTAGAATGTCCGTCCGGGTTGATTTAGTGCCTTGAAGTTAAAAATAAATTTTTGGCAGTGCCTCGTATTACCGACAATAAGTAGATACAGGAAAATCCTACGCAAGATCTTCAAGATTTATTTTTTCCTAATCTAATTAGGATCAAATCTTTGCCTATTGTTTAGGGATTTAATATATATATCTTTTAGAAAATTTCTTAAGAGATATGCTTTGAATTTGTTATATATAGGGAGGTCGCCTAAGATATTAAATTATGAAAAGATCTATTGAGAGAATAGAGAAACTTTCAAAAGAGAGAGAGAGTCAAGAGAAAACACAATTCTCAGAGAGATTGTAAGAAGACTTATACTTATTGATTCGATTCATAGTGGACTGGTGTGGCTCACGTGATTTTTCCTCGCGTTGAGGTTTCCACGTATATCTTGTGTCTCGTTCTTTTCTTTCTATTACGCAAGTTTGTTTGTTTTTCGTTTGGTGATTTATTGTTCCCAAGATCCGTAAGGGGCGTTGTGGGCTTGAACGTTGTTCGTTCGAGAATTCCTAACAACTGGTATCGGAGCCGCGGTTGCAGTAGGTTTTGTTCAACAGATTAGGGTTTAATTTTGTTTGGGCAACCTAGGGTTTCAGTGGGAGCTATGAGTTCTGAAGAAGGCAAACAAAGGATCGAAAAGTTTGACAGGCTAGACTTTGCGTATTGGAAGACGCAGATAGAGGGCTATTTGCATCAGAAAGATCTTTATCGGCCGTTACTAGGTAAAGAAAAAGGAAAGAAGAAGACAGAAGAATCTGATGAAGATTGGGACGTTCTTGACAGAAAGGCGTTAGGGGTTATTCGTCTGTCCCTATCAAAGGCAGTCACCCACAACATATTGAAGGAGAAGACGACGGAGGATCTTATGGAAGCATTGAAAAAGATGTACGAGCAACCGTCTGCTGCGAATAAGGTACATCTTATGAAAAAGCTTTTCAACCTGTCTATGGCAGAAGGAATTTCCTTTATGTCACATCTTAGTGCGTTCAATACGATTGTTGATCAACTTACCTCTATGGATATCATGTTTGATGATGAGGTTCAAGTGTTATTGATTCTATCTCAGTTGCCAGAGAGCTGGTAGGGTATGGTTACTGCAGTTAGTAATTCAGCTGGGAAAGAAAAGTTAAAACTGAGTGAGATTGTAAGTTTGATTCTGATCGAAGAGGTTAGAAAGCATTCAATCAAAAGTTCAGGTTCAGGTTTAGGCAAAATGGGTTCAGCCCTAAGTTTTGAGCAACAGAGGGGCAGAAATCAGAATAAGGGTGGTTAGAATCAGAACAGAAACAGGTCGAAATCAAAGGGCAAGGAAAATCAGGGTAAATCTCAAGTTCGGCCCATTAAAGGTGAATGTTGGAATTGTGGCCAGACAGGTCACATGTCACAAACTTGCAAAACACCGAAGAAGGACAAGGGTGAGTAGGAGGCTCACGTTTTGCACGACGCACTTGTTGTTGCTATGAACAGCGATGCCGAGTCATGGGTGATTGATTCAGGTGCCTTATTCCATGCCACTGTTAACAAGGAGATTCTGCAGAATTATGTAGCAGGGGACTTTGGGAAAGTATACTTGGGCGACAACGAGCCATGTAGTATTGTGGAAAAATGTGATGTTTAGATTGCAATGCAAGGTTCCAGATGGTGTCTAAAAGATGTCAGGCATGTTCCGAATTTGAAGAGAAATCTTGTTTCGGTTGGACAACTTGCAGCAGTAGGCTATACTTCTACATTCACAAGGGACGCATGTAAAGTCTCCAACAGCACCATGGTGATAGCTAAGGGCAAGAAAGTTGGTACACTTTACTTGACCTCACATGGTAGCGACACACTCGTAGTTGCAGACGGTGAGAAGAATTCAGATATGTGGCACAATAGACTAGGGCATATGAGCGAGAAGGGGATGAAGGTTTTACAGTCAAAAGGGAAGCTATCGGGTTTGGAGTCGGTTGATATTGATATCTGCGAGGATTGCATCTTTGGGAAACAAAAATGGGTGAGTTTTCAGAAAGGCGACAGGTCTCCTAGGGCTCAAAAGCTAGAGCTTGTCCATACAGATGTTTGGGGCTCAGCTACAATGTCTTCTCATGGAGGTTCGTATTACTAGTTTATCTTTGTTGACGATCACTCGAGGAAGGTATGGGTATATTTCATGAACCACAAGTCAGAGGTGTTCAAAGTCTTCATGAAATGGAAGGGCATGGTAGAGAATGAAACAGATTTGAAGGTAAAAAAGTTGAGATCCGACAATGGCGGAGAATATGAGTTTGGAAAGTTCAAGAAAGCCTACGCTCTAAATGAGATTCACTTAGAGAATACACCACTAGGAACTCCACAGCTCAATGGAATCACATAAAGGATGAACCGGACTTTGACAGATCATGCTAGGAGCATGCGGATACACGCAGGGCTGCCTAAACAATTTTGGGTAGAAGTAGTTAGCACGGCAGCATACTTGACAATCTTGGGCCATCAGTTCCGTTGAACTTTGGCATACTAAAAGAGGCTTGGAGCGATAAAGAGGCAAATTTGTCGCATTTACGTATTTTCGGTTGTGTTTCCTATGTGCATATTAGTGATCATGGCAGGGATAAGCTTGATGCTAAGTCACAGAAGTGCACTTTTATTGGATATGGCGGAGATGAGTTTGGTTATCGTTTTTGGGATGACAAGAACAGGAAGATAATCAGAAGCAGAGACGTTGTGTTCAATAAAAAATTGATGTACAAAGATAGGGACAGCAAACTGAGCAGTGTGACCACTTCAAATGGAGATACATCCGAGTACTTTGGATTGGAGAATCTTCCACTTGACAGTGGGGTTGAGCAGAATTCTAGTCAGATAGAAGAGACAGTTTCAGAGGGGACAGTTTTAGATGAGACAGTTTCAGATGGGGCAACTCCACTGACAGAATCTAGTTCAACTGTCAAACAAGCGAGGAGGTCAGCCAGAGTACCTAAGCCAAATCCGAAATATATTTCTTCGCTTGATTACTTGCTTTTGAAAAATGGAGAAGAGCCAGAGTGCTATGATGAGGCTTTACAGATTACTAAGTCAGCTAAGTGGAAGGATGCGATGCAGGAAGAGATGAATTCTCTTTATTCCAACGGTACTTGGCAGTTAGCTCTGCTTCCCACAGGAAAGAAAGCCCTGCACAACAAATGGGTTTATCGACTCAAACAAGAAAGTGATGGCAAGAAAAGGTACAAGGCAAGATTGGTTGTAAAGGGCTTCCAACAGAAGGAAGGGATCGACTATACAGAGATATTTTTGCCAGTTGTGAAGACTGCCACTATTCGAGTGGTGTTGAGTATGGTTGCTGCAGAGAATCTCCACCTTGAGCAGTTAGATGTCAAAACTGGTTTTCTTTATGGTGACTTGGATGAAGAAATTTACATGAAGCAACCTGTTGGCTTCAATGTGAAAGGCAAGGAAGAGATGGTGTGCAGGCTCAAGAAGAGTCTGTATGGTTCAAAACAGGCTCCCAAACAGTGGAATTGAAAGTTTGATGGTTTCATGTAGCGCAGTGGCTACACAAGGTGCAACGCAGATCACTATTGTTACTTCAAGAGATTTGAGTCTAGCTATATTGTTTTATTACTCTATGTAGATGATATGCTTGTAGTAGGTTCATGTGTTAAGGAGATCAGCAGATTGAAGCAACAGTTGGCAAAGAAATTTGCCATGAAAGATTTGGGTGTAGCTAAGTAGATACTTGGGATGAGAATCAACAGGGATAGGGCTTAGGGAACCTTGCGGTTGAGTCAAGCTAAGTATATTGAGCGTGTTCTGGAAAGGTTCAATATGCAAAGTGCTAAGGCCGTTAGCACACCCTTGGGAAGTCATTTCAAACTTTCTCAAAGGCAATCAACCAAGACAAATGCGGAGAAGGATTATATGGCCAAGGTTCCGTATGCCTCAGCCATTGGTAGCCTAATGTATGCGATGGTGAGCACGAGACCAGATATTATCCATGTAGTGGGAGTTATGAGCAGATTTGCTAGCAATCTGGGGAAGCAGCATTGGGAAGCAGTAAAGTGGATCATGTGATACCTCAAGGGTTCCACTGATTTTTCACTTTATTTCGGGAGAGGGAAATTGACAGTGCAAGTATATGTGGATGCATACTTTGCCGGTGATCAAGATACGCGGCGAAGCACCACTGGCTATGTCTATACAATTGGTTCAACAGTGGTGAGTTGGGTTTCACGTCTACAGAAATTAGTGACATTATCCACGACAGAAACTAAATATGTAGGCGTGACTGAGGCTGCAAAGGAGATGATTTGGTTGAAGGGCTTCTTAGAGGAGTTAAGTTTGAAGCAGGAGAACAGTGTTCTTTTCAGTGATAGCCCGAGTGCTATTCACCTTGCCAAAAATCCAGTGTTCCATGCGAGGACGAAGCACATTGATTTAAAGTACCACTTTATCCGTTCGCTTTTAGAGGATGGGAATTTGTTACTAGAGAAGATTTTGGGGAGTAAAAATCCGACAGATATGTTGAACAAGGCGGTTACAGTTGAGAAACTGAAGTTGTGTTCAACTTTAGTGGGCCTTCATGCTTGAGAAGATGATAGGCCAGGAGTCACACCAAGAGGGGTTGGATGACCACGTCCACGATTGAGGAGATTCATATTTGTAGTTGGGTTATTCGTTGAAGCTATGGAGATCTTCAAGTGGGAGACTGTTAGGAGGTGAAGACCCACCCACTAGAATGCCCGTCCGGGTTGATTTAGTGGCTTGAAGTCAAAAGTGAACTTTTGACAGTGCCTCGTATTATCAGTAGTAAGGAGATGCAGAGAAATCCTACACAAGATCTTTAAGATTTGTTTTTTCCTAATCTAATCAGAATTAAATCTTTTCCTATTGTTTAGAGATTTAATATATATCTCTTTTAGGAGGTTTCCTAAGATGTTATATATAGGGAGGTCCCCTAAGATATTAAATTGAGTAGAGATCTATTGAGAGAATAGAGAAGCTTTCTAGAGAGAGAGAGTCAAGAGAAAACACAAATATCAGAGAGATTGTGAGAAGATTTGTACTCATTGATTCGATTCATAGTGGATTGGTGTGGCTCCCGTGGTTTTTCCTCGCGTTGAGGTTTTTCACGTATATTTTGTGTCTCGTTCTTTTCTTTCTATTTTTCTATTACGTACATTTGTTTGTTTTTTGTTTGGTGATTCATTATTTTCAAGATCCGTAAGGGACGTTGTGGGCTTAAACGTTGTTCATTCGAAAGGCCTTATTTGTCTCTCTTTGAAAAAAGTACTCACGGATGAGTATTGCTCTAAGTTAAAAACAAGAAATCTCACAAAATGTCTCCATGTTTTTATTCTCTAGACTGCTGGAATCCCCTGTGTTGACCAGCCGTTGGGGCTTCTTTTTCTCAACGCTTGTGAGTGGCAAGTGTATCTTCTGCGTCATCTGTCTTTGGGATCTCAACATGAGTTCAGCCATGTTAGACGGAGGATCGGCTGATAAGGAGAATAGGAATTGTCTAGGCCTAAGACCTAACATATATGTTGCTATAGCCACTTGATCATCTACACCATCTACTTGCGTGGATTCCTTGTCAAATCTAGAAGTAAACTCCCTAAGAGTCTCTCCTTTGAATTGTTTAACATTAAGCAGGTAGGTAGCCCGCCTTCTGTATTGCTGACCAGCAATAAAATAACCAATAAAATTCTGGTTGAGCTTTTTAGAAGTGCTTACAATGTTTGGGGGAGAGTTTATTGAACCAAACTCATGCAGCTCCTCGAAGGGTAGTGGGGAAAGCTCTGCCCATGATGGCGTCGGGAACAGTCTGTAAGTGCATGAGGAATTTATAAGTTTTCAAATGATCAAGGGGATCTTTCGTTCCATCGAAGACATCGATCTGAGGAATCTAAAATTTTGGTAGAAGGGGGATTGTCATTACATCAGCAGGTCATAGCATGTACAGATGTACTCGGGTGGTGGAACATGCATAATGTTGACATGTATTTGACATTTATGACACCTTCGAATACGCACTACGCATAGGATTTTCATGGCGGACCAAAAGTAGCCTAATCTTAGTATCTTCTTTGGCTGACATCATTCTGTTCATGATGTGCAAGCCGCAGACTCCTACATGGGCCTCCTCCATGATTCTTCTTCTTTCATCGACATCTACGTACATATATCTTGTGGAGAACATAGTACAATTTTTTTTCAATAAACCAATGATGGGTAATATTTATTTCTCATTAAACAACATTTTATGTTATTTTGTTCCTTTTCAACTGATCCTCTTACAAATTAATCACATAGTTTGGGTGGAAGAAAAGAATATTTACCTTCTAACTGAAAAAGAATCCGTCTACAATTGTCCAATAACCAACTACTATGCATTAATCGTATTATTTGTACAGAAATAATCACGAAAAATTTATAAGTATGTTTGAATAGTTCTAATTATCAAGAGTACCATGAACCTCTCAGCAAAACTAAGAAACTCTATGAAATTAACGTGCAATGAAGATGTATGGGGATAAAAGTATATACGTGAATAATGAAGGAAATAACGAAAGAATGAGTTATTTATAGAATTTACTATGAGAGAAGAAATTGCTAGTTTAGCTAATTAGAATAAAGAAAGAGATCGATTCAAATGAGATTCACAAAAATACTCTCACGTTATATGAGATACATATTTTAAAACAGGAATTTGATAGTATTTATAAACAAATACAAATTGAAGATGTACTACAACTTTTATTTAGATTTATGATATAATATGTCGATAAGGGTGAGGATTCTCACTTTTGTGATACAAATTCTACGTGTCAAATATAACACACACACACATATGTATCGTTTTGTAACTTGAAGTTTTTTATTCAATATCTTATTTATAGGTAGTAGTCAATTAGTTGTCTCCTATCCCCTGACTCTTGAAATCATACATATCTTTTTAGTTGAATACAAATCGGGGGGAGAGAGAGAGAGAGAGAGGGAGTTTGAAAATCTTGTTCGGAGAAAACCTTTTCAAACCACTATGTGATCCCATAAAATACTAGAATGATAATGATAACATGGTGTAAATATCTACTAAAACCTAAATTGCATATTTAGTCCTAAATTTTTTCCAACTGACTACTAAACTTAATATTCAGTAAAAGACAAATCCCCATTTCAAAAAGTGATATACTTAAATTTATATCATGATTTTTATACATTATTGTGACGTTAGAATTAATAAGTTAAAAATTTCAAATTACTGTCATGTGTCTGAAGATTTCACTAGAATTTAAAATTTAATAGAGATAGATTAGCCACTAGAGTATTGCTTTCATCCATTTATAGGATAATAAAGAAAGTTTATGGCCGGTCTCCTATTTCGATCTTGTTTCCCAACAAAAACAAATTGATGTTCCAAGTTTAAGGGTCCAAAAAAATTGAGAAATTTCTCACTCGCCCTAGAAAGTAAAATTTACTAGGTTTTTAAATTAAAAATAAAGAGGGTAAGTTGCACCATACTTATAAAAATATATACCATAATAATTTATATGACGAATTAAATATCATATGACAACATCTCGTTCTTTTTCGATTATGACCAATCAAAAATTAGAGACATCGGTGTGGTGCTGGCTAACACTCCTCTAATGTCTAAATCAGTGATCGGAAAATATTTGAAAACGAAAAAGAGAGACAAAGTACTGTTATACTCATCTTTTTTTTGTTTATACCTTCGCTCTTTTAGTTCCACTAGAAGTCTGCTTGCATGAGAGTGCAATAGAATCATCACTTCTAATCGTTCTTCTTGGAGTCCTTATCCCTGTGGTTTAGAGCTTTATCTTTTTAGATTCGAACACAATGTGGTTTGTCCCCATCAAAGTCTTCCTTCAAAATTTCCGCCTCAATCGTTGTGAGCCGCTATTTGGATAAAAGAGGAACCCACTTTATCTAGGCAAGAGCCCAGACCGAGCAGCCGAGGAGACCACAATGATAGACCTCCTCGGCGTTGGTTTCTTACTTATGACTATATATTCTAGAATATTTGTTTTTTTACAAAAAGACCTCTCGGAATATATTCTTTCATTAAATTCCAAAAATGGACTTCCGCCGTACAAGTACGCTTACTGCCACAGTGCAGGCTGTGCAGCTCTTGCATGCGCCCCAGTTAAAAAAATCAACAATGGGCCCAATAATTGTCCAAACCCGACCTTCAAGGCCCAACAACGGACCCTTTCCTCTACCGGACCCTGTCGGCCTTTCCTCCCCCTTCATCCTTGAAGTCTTCTTCAAAAAATACCTCTCCCTTTTCCTCTCCCACTTCCCCNCCCCCCCCCCCCCCCCCCCCCTCTCTCTCTCTAAAAGCCATATTATCGAACAATGGAGCCATGGCTCGACGACCTCGCCGATGACTTACAGAGCTTGAGCTTCAACTCAACTACCACCACAACGACCAACACCACCGACATCAATCGCAGCACCAGCTCCGGCTCCGAGACCACCTGGACCGCCTCCTCATCCTCCGGCACCACCCAAATCCCCACCACGAAGGCCCACACTCCCTCAGGCGATCCATGCTGGGACGCAATCCGTCGCGCCAGATCCAAATCCCCCTCCGGAGGCCAACTCTCCCTCACGGACCTCAAATTCCTCCACCGCCTCGGGGCCGGCGACATCGGCTCCGTCTTCCTAGCCGAGCTCAAGTGCGCCTCCAGCGCCGATGCGGTTTTCGCAGCCAAGGTCATGGACAAGAAGGAGCTCGCGAGCCGTAATAAGGAGGGGACCGAGACGAGCGAGCGCAACAAGGAAACACAAGGCGTGTCGATCAACAACCGGACAAATTCTGGACACCAAGTCGAAAGTGGCAACTCCATCGGCGACGCGGTTTTCGCAGCCAAGGTCATGGACAAGAAGGAGCTCGCGAGCCGTAATAAGGAGGGGCGAGCGAGGATAGAAAGGGAAATATTGGAAATGCTGGACCATCCATTTTTGCCAACGCTTTACGCGAGCTTTGAATCGCCGAAGTGGTCTTGCCTGCTGACAGAGTTCTGCCCCGGCGGCGACCTCCACGTCCTTCGCCAGCGTCAGCCCGGTAGACGCTTCGTGGAATCTGCCGTCAGGTACAAAACATACACATCTATCTAAAAATATACATGCACCATCTGTTGAACTTGGTTAGATCTCAATATACAAGGAACTGATTTGGTAGTTGCACTCGAGATTTTACAATCGGACATGGTGATGACAGTGAATGTTTAAACCCGAGTTTTCACGGTTCACCATTGGTTGTCTGGTACCCTTTTGACCCCTGCCTAAACCCACCCGACCCGCAAAAGATAACCCCTTATCCTATGCGTCTACTTCTCAACCTCTAAGATAGAATATACTTGCATCATTTAAATTTGACTAAAAATTTAAGCGGAAGCCTCAGGAGCAAATAATTGACATAAAATCACTACTCAAATATAAAGAAAAGCTTTGCGAATCCTTTTGGAAATGAATGAAACATTAGGGATACTTTTGTAATTTTATTCCCGCTCCGAAACCCATTTTATCATCATTAGGGTCGGATGTGAATCTATCTGGTCTTGGATCTTTTTACGTCCTGTACAGTGACCGGTGATGCGCCATGGTGTGGGGCTCCTCACCTGGCCAGAGAGCGGATCGCTGTCACTTGTGGCCTGTCGGGGCAAGTAATTGTTAAGTTCGCGTTTCAATCAAATTTTTTTTTATTAAAAAAAGTACACGTAGTTTTTAATGTTTTGTAAAAACTAATATATATATATATATATATATGCATCTAGTAATTTTTTTAAGACTTTTAATTATAATTGTTTATTTTCACACCTTACGAGAATGCAATGCCCCTAAACTGTCTTGTGTTTCTGAACTTGTGCGTGCTATTACTTGACTTACGGTGGGTGTCGTAGGTTGGATTATTTTTCCAGAAACTTTAATGACGGTTGCCGGTTTGGGTGCGGTTAATAAGGTATGAGAAGGATTGTGTTGTGTTGCGACATTTAGGAAATTCGGGGTACCGGTCGCACGTGTTCGAGTCAGAATATGGCAAAAGTCAAATCTTCGAGAACGAGTCACATTAGGACACGTCCTCAATCCCACGTGACATGTTTGCAAACTCGTCATTCACTCTATACGGTAAAGGGCTTCTTTTTCGGGTAAAATTACGAGACTGCCAAAACTCAACCAATCACACCAAATGTATGAATCAGATTTGCGGATATGCTATCATCACCGTCCGTTATGCAATTAGTGGCTTTGTTGTGTCTTAGTTAATTAGAGTTTGACCCATTTTCACGTGTTGTCAATGCTACGGATTTCGTTAATATAGTAGTTCGTGAAATACATGGATTTTACTTAAGAATAATGCTAAAGACATAGATGTGTCTCGAGCCGTTAGATGCACGTGGGTCATTTGATTTTTTCTTTACTTAAAAATTGGCATTGGGACTTAGGAGGGTATTGTTGTCTTTAGATGATGTTTCCAAAACAGTAGAAGATGCAACACTCGTGGGGTTCGGTTAAGGTGGAGTTAACTTTTGCGGGAATTGTGGGATCATTTTCCTAAGTTTGGAAGGACCTTATTTTAGCTGCCCTCTTTATTATTTACCCATGTTACCTTTTGGTCCCTTTGATCCTCCACTATAGGGTGCAACCATTTCAGCACGAATAATAGGACGGGTTAAAAATTCTTATACTAAAATTTTATACATAAAAAAACAAAACCAAAAATTCCACCAGCTATATCCCCTTACTACTTCCGCCGCTGAATAGAGTAGTGGATAGTTGTGTCGATACCCCTAATTTTGACGATCCATATTTTCTAAGTTAGATTCTGGATGTGTCGCTGACAATGATAATGAAAACAACGCCAAAACAAATTATTGACTTGATTTTGTAACTTCAAATTGTACATTTATTGGGAATTAAATGGCGACTCCAATTAGTACGATATCTTAGTTCAAAGGTTGTCCCTGAGTTGTGAAATCGCATACTTGCTAATGGCAGTTTGGCATTTTGCAAATTCTATTTGAATGGGAAAAAAATAAACATCGTGCATGCACTACTAGTCTTTTGTTACTAATTAATTTATCTCACACTTTACATGGAAAGAGAGATTTTTCTTAATGTTTTTAATATCTCCACCACAAAAAGACAACTACGTGCATCTTCTGGTTCAGTAGTGGCATAAAAGGATGGAAAACTATCATTGAAAACCCTCCATATCCTTCTTATTTTTAAAATCATAATAAACAACTGGATCCTTAAGGTAGTGCATACAAAGTAAGTGCCTTATCTCCTCATATGTTTATGTTACTCTTTCTTACTTCACTCCCAACCACACCATTCGAATCTCAAATTACATAAATCTTGAAGTGTAATCCTGCAGTTCAAAAGGCTAAGTTTGGACTAAATTATTTTTTATTAAAGACAATAGGTATTGTTTGAAAACATTCCAGATAAGGCGTTGCTAATGATATTAAAAACAATGAAAATTTATCTTTTAAAAACTATTTCAAGTGAATTTTTGTCGTGATTTTTTACTCTCGATTTCTTGCGTTCATACGGATGATTAATTTAATGAAATAGTTAGTCGCGACAATACCCGAAATTTTGGGCCATAATAAAAAGTGCATCCAAATAGAAGAACACGGATTTTTTTACATAGAATGTGACATCTCATCTCACATTGAAAGTCTATATGGGTGATCTTGGGTATGTAACAAACCATGTATGTTATTATTAATAACTCGGACTTAAGCATTTTGGACCATATGATTAGGCTCTAACAAGTTATTGGGCTAGTAGTATACATGGGGCATTACAGATGCGTATTAGAGTAACCCGTGTACACGATCGAGTGGAGCCGGAAATTTATATGGCCACCAGAGGAAAGACTTGTGAAATATCGTGGTGACACTGGTCACTAGAGAACAAACCCGGGTAAGGCTGTGGTGACACTAATGTTCAACTCCTCGTGAGGGCGCGAGGTCGCGAGGTCTTAAAGATAAGGAGATCGTGATATCCTATCTCACATAGAAAGTTTACATGGGTGATCTTGGATATATAACGAATCATATTGGATCATGTGGTTAAACTTTTACAAGTTATTAAGTTATAGGGCGTTCCATAGAATCATGCAACAATAAATGGTGTAAAAGGAGACGTGTGAATATGCCAAAATGTGGGGACAAATAGGTTAGACTCTTTTATTCTTCGTCTTTAATTTTTTCTTTCCACTTTGCATGGAGAAGTTATTGAGGGGCTCTAGGCATCCCATGGAGTAAAGCTCACCCACCAAACCAACACATGGGTCCTTGGAAACATATCTGATAAACCTTATTTTGTTTGTAGAATTTGTTTGTTATATGATCAATAAGACGACTACCTAAAGTGTAGGACCACATATCTCAACATGTGATCATGTTTCTCAATTATATTCATACACTAAAGTCCAATTGCAATTTTTAAAATCTTGAGGGATTTGGCTGCATCTTTATCTTGCTAAATCATACACTAGTGATGGAATTTCTGGCCCAAATTTGTGGATTAGATAGCACTGATTGTATTCCCATATGATTTTCCAGGTTTTACGCATCGGAGGTAGTGGTAGCTTTAGAATATGTCCACATGATGGGAATTGTTTACCGTGACCTCAAGCCCGAAAACGTGTTGGTCCGATCAGACGGTCACATCATGCTCACCGATTTTGACCTCTCGTTAAAATGCGATTCTTCCACATCGACGCCTCAGATCATCTCCGCTCAAAATCCACTACCTCTCCTCCCACCATCCGAGTACCCTGTTGATTCGCGGCCTTTTACCTCCGCTTCATGTATTCTTCCCAACTGCATTGTCCCTGCCGTGTCATGCTTTCACCTTAAGCGCAAGCGAAAGAAGAAGCAGGGCCACCACAGTGGCCCAGAATTTTTTGCTGAGCCGATCGATGTCCGATCAATGTCGTTCGTTGGGACCCACGAGTACCTTGCACCGGAGATTGTGTCCGGGGAGGGCCACGGAAGTGCAGTGGACTGGTGGACACTAGGGATTTTTATGTTTGAATTATTTTATGGTGTGACACCATTCAAAGGATTGGATAACGAGCTAACCCTAGCTAATATTGTGGCTCGAGCCCTTGAATTCCCAAAGGAACCAACCATTCCTGCAGCGGCCAAGGACCTTATTTCACAACTGTTGGTTAAAGATCCAGTGAGGCGAATGGGGTCGACATCAGGGGCATCGGCAATCAAGCACCATTCGTTCTTCCAAGGGGTAAATTGGGCTCTTTTGAGATGTACATCCCCACCATTCATTCCATCACCGTTTAATCACGATGTTGTATCAGATGAAAGTTGCCCGGACACACCAGTGGAATATTACTAGTGTTAATAGACAAAAATTGAAAAGCCTAATAATAGAATTGGTGGGGATGGACAGTACCATCATCTTTTGTTTATATGTTAGCAAGTTAATTATGTGATTGGTTTGGTCATAAAAGGTTTCTTGATTAATCTTCCCAAATATGTTTGAGTAAGATAGTAATAAATCCAGAAGCATCTTATGTGTTTGTTTGCTAGCCAATAGTCAAATGCAATAATAGCAAACATAATGTTGATTTGCTCTCAATCCTATCCAAAAAAATGAATAAACTTAAACCAACACAACCCCCCCCCCCCAAAACAAAAAATAAAAAGAAGAGTTATGTTGCTGTTGATCAAAAAACGATAATTGTAGCATGGCGAAATTTTGGGAATCATAAAAAGTAAAAAAAATTAAATATTCTCATATTCCTTTTTATTTTTCAGTAATTAAATGGCACCGGTGTTATAGTAGAAGACGTTTACATAAAATTAAGCATCCTAACATTAATTGAATACTGCAATGGTCTTTATTTTTTTTACTTGGCGGTGGAGGCCAGAGCCATACGTTGCTATGTTTGTGTGTGTTTGGCTGTTGCCTGTTGGAGAGGGCGAGAGGTATGCCCCCACCCACCCACGTTAATCGTTTACCGGATCATGGAAGAGTGTGGGGTTGAAAATTGGTGCTTAGTTTACTCTTCAACTGGTTTTGTGTGTCACAGTTTCCTCTGCCTCTTTGTCCAGAGGCTTGGCTTTAATTAAAGACCACAAACAAAGGGAATCATAAGAGAAGGTAGAACTGTGGTTTCGCTTGTGTATTCACAACACACTTAAAACAGATTTGCCATCTCACCGTAAAAAGAAAAATATATCTTAAATGGTTGAGTTTTACTAATGGTGGATGTAACAATATATACAACTAATGGATCAATCTAGATCCTAACATTATGCTATTACAATCAATCATAATAAGCAAACTAAGATAATCATCCCTATAATTATGTGTGTGAGAATAAGTCAATGTCATGCACAAATGGAAACAAAAGATCCTCTGATACACTTGTCGTAACGAAATTTCTATCTTTGAAAGCAAAAACGAGATTGATATTTATAGAACCATGAAAGGACTTTTGAGTTGTGAAACTATAGAGATTCTCGAGCTGCAGATATCGATGTGGTGCATGAATGAGCTAGGAATCTTCTGAACCCTCTGGTTATTCCAAATTTATTCGCCTGGGATTTCAAAACTTTTGGAATTTCTAACATATTGCACATGAGAAAATAGTATGACTTGCCGAGTTTATTGCGCACGAAAAAATTCACATTGGACGTGAAAAGGGACATGTACGGAACAAATTTATTTAAAAATATTTTAATGGATGGAATGATTTAAAAAATAAATGCCGTGGAAAATGTTTCTAGTTCATATCAATACTAATGTCCAATCAATGTAAACTTTTACATGCACAGCAAAATTAACGAGTCAAAGAAAATGAACCATATGAAAAAAAAATTGGGACTCAAAATGTGAGTACATTAAAGTGTGCTGTGACTCAATCAGCGAATCCCCTGGGTCCCAAGTAGAGAGGAAAGATGTGAACTAGTAGAGCTGGAGTCAAAACGCTAAACCCGATAAGTTATATCCCAGGGGTAGCATGTCAAAGCTATAACCAGAACATCAAATACAATGGAAATGGCCACTGGCTCCAGGTGCTGAAGGTCTTTTTCTGCGTCATTATGAAAATTCTGTGCTGTTGGTTATGAATCTTGGTACAAACACATAAATTTGTACGCATTTAGAGTCTTTGTATGGTGATTGGCAGTACGAGGTCATACAAAAACGTTCTTTCAGAACTATGGGAGTGATTTTAAATAAAGGATCTAACAATTTGATGGGTGAATTAAAATTCTGGTAATTTGACCCGAGTTTAAATGTGAAATTGACACGAGTAAAACTACAACAACATAACTTACAAAAAAATGTATACTTAAGGAACCACATGTTTTTAAATTAACATCTTAAACAATCAAATTTCCGTTTTAGAGGCTTCAAATTTGACTGCAATAAATAAAAACGAAGGAATGATTATTTTTCACAGTCAAACACCGAAAATTAATTAATTTTTTTTTACCCGTTTGGAGAATATGGTTTAGCTCTGGGTACGATCATCCGGTTTATCCATATTCGGAGTATTCGTATGTTTTCAGTCCAATACAATTTGGACTCCTATACCGAGACTAAGTTTGGCATTTTTGACACATCTGTGATTAATTCTCTCTGTATCCATATTGTTTAATCCTATCTATAAGAGATACTTAGTCTTTCATCCTATACACTTTTGAAGGTTAATTTTTTATTCTATTTTTTAAAAACTACCCGAATTACCCTCAAAATCTATTTACTCCAATTTCAGCGTTTTTATTCCTAAGAAAAAGGGATTAATTCAAACATTTCCTTGTTAGTCTAATTTTAGTCTATTCCTTACGTCATAACTACCCAAAAAAGGGTATTTTCGTATTTCGCGATGGTTAATTTAGTTCATTATTATTGTAAATTCTTTTATAATTCTAAGTGTTTTAAATTTTTAGTGATGGTCAATTTGGATGTCATGGTTAATTTGCATATCACAGACAGTTTACTATATTTTGCGATAGTAACTTACTATATTTGCATCATTATGGTAAATTTCTACAACTCTTGAGCGATAGTTAATTTTTATATGGTAAATTTTCCACGCTCATAGACAGTTTATTATATTTTGTAATAGTAACTTACGTATAATGATATATTTGCATTATTATGGTAAATTCCTACAACTATTTGCCTCTGGTCAATTTGCATATAGTAAATTTTCTACGCTCAAAACTGATACTACAACAAAAGAATCGAGCATCCCCAGATTATGGTAAATTTCAGATCATTCAGAAAAGATCCAGCATATCATGTAGAATTTACATACTCAAAATGAATACTATAAACTAAAAAGATTATTCACTCATCGTATAATTCTAACAATCTTCAGAAAAGATTCTTTAGGTTTGACGACGAGATATTCGTCCTAACTCCAATTACTTAGTTTCTGGTGACGAAAAACATAAAAGTGACGTGTCTATGTGATACCTGATGAGTAATATAAGAACAGAATGAATCACTAAGATTTTATGAGGATTCGTTCAAAAAATCCGCAAATATGATAAAGATTCTAGTGAATTATTAAGTTTCACTAGAAAATCAAATATTCAGTTGAACATTTCGGCCAATTAAAGATTCCGACAAATACAATATTTCTGTAGCATAAACATGAAATCTTTTGACCAATTAATTCCTTTCTTAGTTAACATTTGTTACCCTATTTAATTCCATAATTCTAGCCAAATTTATTGCTACAATTATAAACATACCAAATCATGAATAGATGTTCTGACTTAAAAAAGTATAAAAGGGTAAACTAACACTAAAAAATGAGGGCAAAAATGTCAAACCATATAAAAATGGGACGAAAACATAAGTTGAAAAAATGTGTGGGATGAAATCTTACGCTGTAAAAGTAAATAGGATCTTAATTTAATTTACCCATATAAAAATATCACTACCTATTCATATCCATTTTATGCAAATAAAATTTGTATAATTAACTATGTAATAATCATCCCTTTCCCATGCCTCTACAAAAATTGTGCTGCTAAGAAAAAGTGCTTAGGTCCTTTCTTTATTTCGCCACTTTCTGGTGCTTTTTATAGTTATATTCTTGGAGAGTGTTAGTTGCTACGAAATATTGAGGGGGTTTGATAAATTGTCAACAAAAGCGAGGGAAAATAGTGTAATTTTAAAAATTTGAGGGGAGGTTAGTTTATTTGTTTGAAACCTCAGGGCAGGTTACTTAAATTTACCCTAGATCTATACTATATATAATTAGAGGGCGACTTCTCGTAAAACCGCTCCGTGTGTGACAAGTGTCAAAAATTAATTAGTTTGTGGTCAAATTTTTTAAGTAATACATGTTATTTTACACTAACAAAAATATTACATGAATTTTTTTAATTCAAATTCAAAATATGCCATATTTTGTATATAATATTTTTATTTCCATAACTTTTTCTATTTATCTATATCTACACACATACACATGTATTTTTTATTTTTATGTAATTAAGCATAATATTTTAAAAAATTACGAAGAGATTGATTTTCAAAATGAAAGCACAAATAAAAAGACTTATTCTTATATTGATTTTTTTTTGGCAAACAATTTCTTACAAACAAACATATCACTTTTTATTATCCACAGCTTTTATTTTAAAAAAAAAGTATCACCTCTTTTTTTAAATTTTGTTTATCTTTTATAATAAAAAATTAAGAATTATACGAATAACAGACATGATAGATCTCTATAATAACAAAGTGTTTACTATAATTTATAATGTTGTAAATCGACTATACTATCATTGCAGGGATATGTCTAGATTGAGTGAGTTGAGATTACATTTTAATCAATTTATCCTAGACACGTTAATATTTTTCTATTTGCTGCAAGATCACTCATCTTTAAAATCGACGAGTTGACTAATCTTTTAGACGATTTTAATTTGTTCAGTTAAGTAAGTTAACTATTAAAAATAAATACAAATAAGGTAAAATAGTAAGACAAAAGATTAAAATAAATTATTTTTTTAGATTTTTTTGTTGTTAAAATTCAAAATAAAAGATTTAGAGATCACTTAATGTTAAGGATAAGAGCAGCAAAAGCGATAAATTATATTATATATGTCTTAATTTTGTTAGATGAGTAGTATTTATCCTTATAATATATTTACAACAAGTTGGGTTGGATAAAATGTGACTTGAATAAATTTACTTGTATTCATATAAATTTACTTGTATTTATCCTTATAAATTTACTTGTATTCATACTCATCTCTTGAAAGTAAATTGAATAAACATCTTAATTATGCTATGAATTCATAAATTTATAATGATTGGAAAGTTATTAATTGAAACTTTTATATACTTCTTAGCTAGATTTTTGAATCGGTCATAGGTACTTTATTTTTAAGTAATATAAATTTAATTAATAAATATCATATTTTTTTTATCTTTTATAGATTTTTAAATACTAGGTTGAATTGTTTTTCTAAATTGTAGTATAGGTAGACACATATTGCATTAACTAATTTTATGAAAAAATGATTTATTTTATTATTCTATTTCAAAAAAATACTGAGACTATTTTTATGGTAAAATAATAGATAAATGGATTCATAATTAGATAATTTCTCTATTCTTATTTACTTTAAACTATTACAATGATTGAATTTTGATGTTTTACTTTAAATTTTTTAGAAGTGAATTAAATGAATACTTGATCAAATTAATTTAGTTACTAAGATATCAATTTTAATATTTCACTAAAAAATAAAGGTTAAATATGATATTAAAGATGTTTCAAGTTGCACATATTATGAAAATTATTTGCTTTACGTTACATTATCGTGGTAAGAATTTATTATTAAATTTTTTTAAAATATAAATTGCTATAATAAAATATTTCTTATTTTACTTTACACGTTCCGTATGTGCATAGTATGGAATTTTGCTATCTTAAATAGTGTGTATGCACAAACAAAATCACCAGTTGTACAGAAATAGCCCGACCCATAAAACCAAGCCCAAAAACAGTTGTTGTCGCCCGAGGACCCATTTTTTTCCCTCTTCCTCCCGCCTAGACTGATGGCCAGTTTTGTCATTTCACGTTATCCGCAGCAAGTTAGCGAAAGCGCGGGAAAACGTTTCAGGATATCAGTCCCCGCTTCCTTGCTCTCTCTCTCTCTCTCTGTCTCTCAAACTGTTCACAATCCACACCCTAGAGGTGAAAGTGAAACCATCCGCCCCTCCTCTTCCACGCTGTCTCTGGATCGCCGATTGTAGTTCTGCCGGAGACCAGAATGATGAACGGCGAAGGGCGCAGGAGAGGGGGAGACCGCCGAGATCTAAGAATCTCGAAGAAGCAGAAGCTCATCCTCACCGCCGAAGAGCAACTCGAGTCCAAGCTTGGTTTCGATCTCTTCTCCGAAGGCGACAAACGCCTCGGTTGGCTTCTCACCTTCTCATCTGTGAGTCACAATTTTGAACTCTAAACGAACGATCCCCTAATTTACCCCTCATGTCCCTATATTCCATTACGGAAATGCTGACAAGATATGCGTGTAAAGAAGTGCGTAATCACAAGAGTCTATATGTATTAGTGAAAAAGTATAAAACTCGTGACATTTGAATTATGATCCCAATTGTTTTGGCTTTATTCACAACTGAACCAAGGCGTGGTTGTTAGAGCGGCCCTTCCATTAAGTGCAAGTGAAATTCAGACTTTTCTGCTTTATTTGCAGTCATCTTGGGAGGATCAGGATACCCACAAGGTCTACAGTTGTGTTGATCTCTTTTTTGTTTGTCAGGTAAATGAAATAGTTGTGTTTTTTTAAAATACGTTTTTTGCTGTATCGATTTAGAAATTCCACTAAATTAACTAATTATTTGTTCAATTCGAGTTTAGGACGGCTCTACTTTTAAGTCGAAGTACAAGTTCCGGCCTTATTTTTATGCGGCCACGAAGGTATGTGAAATGTGGCAAAGTTAACTTGCTGAGTTAATTTTGCGTGATTGCAGCTTCACGACGCTGGTGATTTGTAGGATAAAATGGAAATGGATGTTGAGGCTTATTTGAGAAGACGTTATGAGAGTCAGATTGCTGATATCGAAATTGTAGAGAAAGAAGACCTTAATCTTGTAAGCTGGTTTACTCTATTGATGTCCTTGCTTCTTTAGTTGAGATATTCTATGCACTTTATTTCTTGACAATCCACATAATTATTCGGGCAATTGATGTTAAATTTCGTGTTGCTCAATGAGAGTGGTAGACTTTTATCAGTATTACTCAGTGCAATTCTACTTAATTCCTTTAAGAAAATTCTACCTGTGGTTATTGGACTATTTTTGAAGCATGTGGAAGAAGTGAGAATATTGATCATTGGGAGAATATTGAGCAAAATGGGAGGCTTTCATTTTGTGAAAGTAATGGAAGCTACAGTCTGACCTTGTTTTTGGTTTTGATCTGCATTATTTTGCTATTAACTTTGAGTAAGCGTGGATCATTGAAAAAAAATAAATCTAAAATGCAGACGAGTCTAAATTAGTTTACCTCATACTGGCCCTTAGTTGCTTGGAAAAGTGGATTAATATGTCACACCATTACAACTTGTTTGGTGACGGTGTGAGCTTGAAGTCAAACCTATAGAATTTTAGAGTTCATACGATTTTTGATTGGTGGCCAATTTACCCTCTGGAGGTAAGAGCAAGTGCCGATGAAGTTGCGCTGGGGATTGCACTTATAGTTGTTAATATATCAGCTTGATTTCTGTTTTATCTCTGAAGGTGTCAATTGATTGCGGTGAGTTAATTTTTGTTTTCTTCCTCCACTTAGAACTCATCCTCTATGTTTAATTCCTATTATTGCCCGTCAAGCCAGGAATATGCAACTTCAGGCAATGCTTAACACAGATGAGGTATCTATTATGGTGTTTTAGACATACTAGGTTGCCTAGCAGATTTCGGATGGTGTTGGGATCTACTGCATGAGATGGAGGGGAGTGTGCTGAATTTAATGGTATTTAGTGTTCTCCAACTTGTGTTGGTAAAATATGATAGTGGACCTAGGAACCCGCTTAATTTTTTGGGGGGACAAGCTGTCATTTTTCAGAACCAATGTGCACCACCTATCTTGTATGACTTCAAGTGTACGCGTGGTTCAGTTTTTTGGGACGAGAAAGGAGGCATTTGGCATGTGCAATCCAGACTCCACCTGCAAGTCTGACCAATACGTACAACTCTAACTGGTGGTCACTTTCTATGCAGTAATTTTCAGTCTAATTTGAAAAAGTTTATTGGCCACATTCACTAAAATTATCTAGGCAAGTAAATGATAACTGAATCCTTGTTTACTTTTTAAAATTCATGCCTTCTGAATTTGATTTGTTGTTTAACAATCATTTGCATACCATTTTAATATTTGATACAAATTATTACCGGAGAGGTTTGAAGGCACTATGGTGGTTTTCCCCAGAAACCTCATTTTCATTGATTTTATGTGCTGATGACAGAAAAACCATCTATCTGGTTTGCGTAAACCTTATCTGAAGATATCCTTTGATACCGTTCAACAATTGATGAATGTAAAGAGTGATCTTATGCATGTTGTTGAAAGAAACCAGGCAAAACTCGATGCTGCTGAGGCTTACGAGTCCATACTGACGGGGAAAAGGTAACGGCATCATCCTAATTTATGTTATGCATGCAGGGAGCAGCAAAGACTATAGTCAAACAAAGCGCACACTCACACAAGTACTTATGTAAACAGTCGTGGTGTTTGAGACATTAGGCTTGGTTTGTTTTGAATATCTGTACCAGCACAGGTTGACTTCATACACACACCCAGCGGCATGTATACCTTTTTGAAAAATGGGTTCCTTCTCAATAATAAATGATAGGTTTTTGAGTTCTTAATTTCACATCGAGCTGGACTTTTGCAGTTCTTATTTTCACACGGAGCTGGACTTTTGCATCTCATTTCAACTATTGAAATGTGTTTTCCAATCCTGAGATCTTTTCAGTGTCTGACTTGCAGTAAACAACGACCTCAAGATTTTATAGATTGTATATTTGATCTTCGTGAGTATGATGTTCCTTACCATGTTCGTTTTGCTATTGACAATGGTGAGTTCTTTTTCATCTAGTTGATTGCGAAAGTTATTTCAATGCTTCTAAAGGTGCAATCAAATTTCCTACTGTATGTTCTTATTCAAAATTCCATGAAACAGATGTAAGATGTGGGCAGTGGTACGATGTTAGTGTATCCAGTGCTGGAGTTATGCTGGAAAGGAGAATTGATCTCCTGCAACGTGCTGAAGTTCATGTTTGTGCATTTGATATTGAGACCACAAAGCTTCCGTTAAAGTTTCCGGATGCCGAGTATGATTTAATAATGATGATCTCCTATATGGTTGATGGACAAGGGTATCTAATTATAAACAGAGAGGTGCAGACAAACAACTAACATATCTTCTTATCTCTTTGCATAGGCTTTTACCAATTCTTATCTGCACTTTGAATTCCAACTTCATTGCACAATCTCCTTATGACTGGCCCTATTGTATTGCATTGCGGATTCCTTTTCTTTATGCTTCTGTTTTTGACACGGTTCCCATTGACAGAACTAGTGTTCCCATGCAATTTGTGTATAGGCCAAAGACTACTGACTATAAGAAACTATAGATAATTGATTGGTGCTTTATGGAAAATAAAACAAGGGTATGAGCCGTTTTCTTTGCTGCCCTCAACATTTGCATCTCTTCTGTGGAGGGGACAAGAATGATACGGTTAATACTGGCTAAGAGCATCTGCAATGGTTTGAGCCATTTTTCAGGCCAAAGCTATTTTTGTCTTGCAATAGTATTATGTGAAATTTTGGTAAAGTTGCTTTGATGATGGCAAAGCCATTTTTCTTTATCATAAACCATCAAGGCCATTGGATCACTTGAGTGTCATTTCATAGAAATTTGAACAAAAAAATAGCGACACACAATACGGCTTTAACATAAATGGCTTTTCCATTTCTTGTGCCAAATTTGGCTTGAGAAATGCCAAAGCCATATTTTGTCTTGAGAAATGGCCCACCATTGACGCTCATTTTTTGAGGCCTCATGCCAAAAAATGTCTTACCGTTGTAGATGCTCTTAGAGGCTCTCATGCATTCCAGTTGTTTATGCAAATGTTCTTGAATGGGCAGCCATCTATTTTATGTAGAACTGGAAACAAGTTGATATAAGGAAGTGGCTCTTGTGGGCTATATTTGCAAGTTATCACATTTATAAGATTTTGTTCCTATTGAATGCTGTAGTTGGCAAGGATGCCATAGCATTAGCATACCTTTGCGGGAAAAGATGTTTGATGAATTGCCAATAGTGTGATATCAGACCAATGGTTTCTTAGGGGCACTCAAATGGCTGAATTTACCTAGTTGACCTGAGCTTAGCTGGTGCATTTGTAAAGGTTTCTTTTTGATGGCAAGTTTACATGTCTTCATATGCTCAACACTAGAAAAGACCTTTTTGACCTACCTTTTATTCGATTGTGTTCCTTTGTCTTTTACGTAGGTTGGGTGGTTGTAAAACATGTCAGCTTACAGCAGCATCAGTATAAAGGCATGGATATTTTAGCTCTAGAAAAGTGTATTGTGGCATGACGATTATTGCAAGTAGAAAATTGTGGCATGATGATGAATGTTCTGCTTCTATGCCAAAAAAATGTACTAATCACAGGAGTGTAGCTTTCGAATGCTAACAATGTTCACAAGCAAAACGGTTATAGTGCCGTTCTCAGTGATATTCTCATTATAGAGGTCACCCAGAGCCGAAATAAATAGAAAAATTGCTTGACTAGATAGGCATCTTCTATAGGACAAGTTGAGGGAAACATTTCCCCACAAGTTGTGTCACCCAAACAAGACATGGCAGCAGAACAACAGGTTATGGGGTAGATTGTTGGCTTGGTTTGTGACAGAAAAGGCTGGCCAAGTATTGGGTTTTTTTTAGTGTGTAAGAAGATGATGAGATTTTAGAGTTGTAAAATCAACCTCATGAGGCTGATTACTGATTAGTATCCAGCTAGTAAACCTATAAACGTCCAGGAAAGTCAACTAACCTCCTCCCACACTCCCAGGGTTTCCAACATTGAATCTATCCACCAGAATAACCTACACGTTTAGCAGTTGTATTAGTGGCGAAGGCGTTAGTTGTGGTAAATTTACTTCCTCATAAAAAAGAAAGGGGGGGGGGGTGGGTGTCATGCATGGCACGTTCTTGGGAGTGTTCATGCTTCTTAGATCAGGGAGTGAATTAAAAGGAATCTTGTACATGTAGCATATGTTGTCTTGTTTGCATGTTTCCTAATCCTGGTATCATATCGCACTGTCTTATCCTCTAGGTCAAGACGTATCCTGTTAAATTAGTACATCTCTTGTTTTTTATTTAATTTACCTTGGTGATGACTCTTAACACCTTTGCCATGGACCTCATGGTTGTTGCAACTCCTTCGGCAACCAAAGCTACTCGCATCATCTTCTCTGAGTTTTGGTAACTAGCTTAGTTTACAAGCAGTTATTTAACTGTAAGTTCCAGTATTATTGCATTTAGGCAATTGGCGTTTCGATATAACATAGACATCATTGTTTGTAGAGTTGCAGTATGAGCTCAATGGTAAGATTCCGCATTGACAAGGGATAACAATATTTTAACTTTTTTATGTATTTTCATTAGTGTGTTGGAGAAGATATAGAGGATTTGGAATATACTCCAAAACCAGAATTTGAAGGTTTTTTCAAAGTTACCAACGTTAAAAATGAGGTAATCGTTCTTTATAATTTTTTATGGCTTCATATCCTAGTTAAAATTTCTGCTGATTTTACTAGTGCTATGGATTTTGTTCTTCTTTCAGGAAGAGCTTCTTAGACATTGGTTTGCCCATATGCGAGAGGTGAAGCCTGGGATATATGTTACATACAACGGTGACTTTTTTGATTGGCCATTCCTCGAAACCAGAGCAGCCCATCATGGGAGTAGAATGCGTGATGTAAGTAGCTATATTTTCTCAATAGTTGATGATACCATATCCATTATTTGCCTTTTGAGATCGTTCATGCATTGGATTAACCTACAGTTGGTGAAATGC
>JABCMJ010005065.1:0-19161 GCA_014822125.1 Arbutus unedo | reverse complement strand
TTGTATTTATTAATAATTTGTTATTATTTATAGTAGGTTTTACTTCATACATTTCTTAAATCAAGGCAAATTATAAACATAAAAAAATTCGATACATTTTCAGCAGAAGCTCAAAGAAAATATAGCTTATTTTTTGGTCCAAAATAGTGCTTTTAATATTGACGCAATGTTTTGAACATGTTCAAAAATATATGCGTCTGAAATTGTTAGATGAATATGATATCTATAAATTATTAAGAGTTTCACATGCATCTAATAATTTTAAACACATATATGTTCGAATATATCCGAACGTATTAAGAATATCTCTATTTTTAAACTTTTTGAAAACTAAATTACGCTTAACTTAATATTGTATATCAAAATTTCATAATTTAATACTTAGAGTCGCTGGGTGATTTATCCAATTATTTTTACCCAGAATGTTATGAACTACTATACGGTGTCACTCGTCCCCGAATCCGATACTTGCTTTCTACATACACTGACTACAAAACCACTTGCCATCCAGCGCGTGCCTTTTATCTTCCTGGCAAACACGAATATAATGGAGCCGTATAAAACCTACCAAAAACCTTAAAAGCACAAAACCCCATTTTCTTCCTCCATAGGGTTTCTCTCTCCCCCCGGCCTCCTTAGCCAACTGATCCTAGAGTGAGAGGAAAACGATACGTACACATATAAGCATTATAATATACTCGACAATTCACTTGTAGAGAGAGATTATGGCTCAGTCACTGGAACTGCTGTTGATTCAGTTCTTGATGCCGGACAACGATGCTCGGAGGCAAGCGGAGGACCAGATAAAGCGGCTGGCGAAGGATCCGCAGGTGATTCCTGCCCTCATCCACCACCTCCGCACCGCCAAGACCCCTAATGTGCGGCAGCTCTCGGCGGTGCTCCTCCGCAAGAAGATCACCGGCCACTGGGCCAAGCTTTCCCCTCAACTCCGACAGCTCGTCAAGCAGTCCCTCATCGAAAGTATTACCATGGAACACAGGTTTCTGATTTTCTCTTACGATTGTTGTTCGGGTCGCTCAAGTTTTCCCCAATCCATGTCGTTTGTCCTTTTGTTATCTTATGTTCATTATTTGTTAAGAAATGCTATATCCCACAAATTCTTATCCGTTTTGTGACCCTGTTTAGTTGGATGATGCAATTGGTTCCTTTTTTTTTTTGAAAAATACAAAACGTGGGAGCGAAAAATCTACGTTAATAGGTTTTCTTTGTCAGTTGATCCTTCTTATGGTCATTATCTGTGGAGGAATGCTATGTGCCACTGGACTTCTATCATTTTGCTGTGCTGCCGCTTTGTTGGATGTTTGTAATTGGTTCCACAATTAGAAAACATAATTAGTGAATAATCTAAGGTAAACATATGTTGTTTCAGTGAAATATAATGGGGATAAAAATTGGTCATATATAGCGTTTCTCCAATCATTGGGCTAGGTCCTTGAACTTTGCTTTAATTAGGTTGATGTTGCCTCCTTTGTTTACTTTTGATGGTGGTGAGGGCTCAAATAACTGGCAAGACGAATGGGTGTTGTGATGAAAATTGGATGATGGTGATTGGTGACTCTCATGTTAAGTTGAAGCGGGAAGAAGAATGACTTGCCGGAAGAAAGAACAATTGAGAAGAGGAAACAATGTAGATTTTTGAAGGAAAATTTTTTTGGACGAGAAAAAACTTTCTATCGGATACCGCAGTGTACTTACAAATCCATTTTATATGAAGAATGGTCTTTTATTTTGTTCTTTCAGCTGTGAAGGTAATGGATTTCACCTATTGTTAATTGCCACTGTATGGATACATTGATGAAGTAGTTTTTTCCCCTTGGTGATGTATAATGCATGATTTTACTATTACGTTGTTCAGTGAGACTCAGAATTATTTGTTATGATGTTTTTGTAGTCCTCCAGTCAGGAGAGCGAGTGCAAATGTGGTTAGCATCATTGCAAAGTATGCTGTTCCTGCCGGAGAGTGGCCTGATTTGTTGCCATTTTTATTCCAGTGCAGTCAGAGCCAACAAGAAGACCACAGAGAAGTAGCTTAATTGCTCCTGAAAGCTTATTCATGAATTTGTTTTAATTTTTTTTTTCTCCCCACGGCCATGGTTGTCTTAATAGTGGTCATTGTGACCATAAAATTATCCCAAGCTCCTTATCCATGTTCTGAAGTCAAATTCGGACACATCTCAGAGATAAAACATGTCTTATTCCCTTCATTTATTTGATTTTTATTATTGCAGTGGGTGACAACATTTCATTGTGACGTCGTGTCCCATCGAATGGGAATAGTGTTATCTGGGGAATGGAAAATGTGTCTCCTATGTATTAGTAGAAATGTAACACTCAAGAGGTCAAAAAGCCCTTTGATGACCTATTGATCAGAGTAAGGGTGGAAATCTGTGAGGGGAGGGTGAAGCGTCGTTTATAAGGGTGGACGACTCTCGATCTTAGCTGCAGTGAGTTTGTTTGGTTGCACTTGTGGTGTTCATAGAGAGGGGTAGGGGTGTTTGTTATTTATTGGCCTTGTTCAATTATCAGGTGCCTTGTTTGTGCTCCCACTTGATGGCTTGAGAGAGTATGGTGTTTTCTGCCATCTGGCTTTTCAAACAACTGCAACGAGCGTATATTTGGAGGTTTGAGGCCTACCGAACAACGGAGTACGTAGTTGGACCTTTATAGGAGTTGGTAGAAGGTTTGCGTGTTTAAGGAGGCAGGAAGGAGTTTCAAAGAGAGCTTGCTGGTTTTGCAACGATTTTGTGTCAGGAGTTGAGGGTCACTAAAGTGTGCATACTCCTATTACCAGGTGGCAGAGCTACAGGTTTGGCCATTCAGAGGCAAATGTTGGCAGGGTTGTGGTCTAGAGGTAGAATATGGTTCTTCTAAGGAGGTGTCTGATATTCACTTGCCTTTGTGGGTTATGTTGGGGGTTGTAAGGTGTTTGTGCCAGAAACAAAGGTTGTTGAAGATTCGGCGAACTGCAAATGGTAAGTCCAACGGATGCAAGTGCTGTTTGCATGGAGTTATTCTCTTCCTTTTTCCCTTCAAGGAAAGAGCCCTAGTGCATTCGATCTAAGAAAGATCGGATGTTTAGCTTTTGTTCGGATGTTGTGTGGATTGACCTTTCAGGCCTTCTCGTAGGTTTGTAGATTTAAGAGTGTTGGGTACTGAAAATTGGTTTCACTAAGATTGAAGGTCCCTGTATTGAGCCGGGTCTGGGATGATCAGAGTTCTTAAGGAGAAGGAGGTTGCTCCGTTGTAAGGTGAGATGATAGTACTGCAGCTATATGAAGTGGAAACTCTAGGTAGGCGCATGGTGAAGGGACATGAGAGTTCCAGTGGGAACGAGCATGTAGGATAAGGCATGGTTGGCGTCTTAAACTTGCATGGGTTATGACACAAAGACCCATGAATAAATAACAGAAGATTTTTAGGGCGCCGATCGTATTGTTAACAGTGGAAAAAGTTCAATAGTTTTTGGACCAATTTGAAAATAATTTAGTTTAAGGACCAAGTAGCCAAGTGATGTATGACAACTTACAAAAAAATTATGGATATCGCCGCCTACAATACGAGTCGTGGTGGTTTTGGTACAAAACAAGAATAGTACTTGGGCTTTGCGTGGAGAGAGAGACTTTCCTCTCTCTTGCAAGGGTTACACAATTTCTGTAATGACTGCAACGCCAAGCACGAAGACTGCAGCCTTGTTACTCAAATTCAATATCAACTCTAGTCCACTAAAATCAAAGATTACATCCTTATTTATAAGTCATGCAAAAGGCTGTTCCCATTCCTAGAAGTCTAGACAGATTGAATAGTGAATAAGACTTGTGAATGAACCAAGTTATACATACATATGATCAATAAGTTTTGGCTGTAATCTTGGTCTGTTTGAATTTTTATAATGCTACTGAGGCATCATTATGTAGAGGTCTCTTGTCATTTCCATATTTCCTTATGGTTTATGTTGGCACCACTTGAGGATATAATTGCTAACTCTGTGTTGTCTCTCTTTTTGTGATGCAAGGTGGCATTGATCCTTTTCAGCTCTTTAACCGAAACAATCGGGAATTCATTCCAGCCACATTTTGCAGACTTACAATCTCTTTTACTCAAGTGCCTACAAGATGAGACCAGTAACAGAGTTAGAGTTGCTGCACTGAAGTAAGTCTGTTTAAAATTTGTTCCGAAGTTCTTTTGGTCTTCTGATCTGAGAATGTTCTTTGCATGCATGCATCTAACTACTAATTTACGACAAATTGCATTTAATCATGTTTTCAGGGCAGTTGGATCTTTCCTTGAGTTCACTCATGATGGGGCTGATGTGGTGAGTACTTCCCTTTTCATCACAATAATGGTTTATACGTTCTTGATTTGTTGATACTTTGGGATACTTGCCTAGAACTAATACGATGGTGCTTTCTGTCTGGTAAAAGAATTTGTTAAGTAATTGATCAAATTTTGGTTGGTGGTTGTTGGCTTACAATTTTTAGCATGAGTTAGATGGTTGATGTTAGTAATTTAAATGAAATTTCCTTTAGTTGCTCACAACTTAGGACGGGAGAAGTATGTAACTGATAGAGATGTCCGAGCTGTCAAGAAGGATTTCGGTTTGTCAGTTTCCGTTTCATTGAGCTGTTGACATGAATTAAGAGATCTCTAATGAAACTTAATACAATGGACACACCGTTGTAGTTTCACTATAATCAACTATTGAGCATTCTTTTGGTTGTTTCGTTATATTTTTGGCCTTTGTCCTATATTTAGTCTCAGTCCTATTTTTCAGGTGGGGATTTGGTATCAACATACTGGTGCTTATGCCCCACCTTAGAACTTGTAATATTGCAACTATGACAAGTTCCTGTGTTCCTTCATCAATCTATTCTTTCATTGAAGGAGTTCTGCGGTTTCTGTGCCAAACCTGTCTGAAACAATATCCCTCACCATCTACTGTTAGTGCCCCTTGGATTGATTATTACATGCATACTGTGAGGCTATTGTTGGGAAATGAAGTTATTTATGCAGTATTTTGTTTTTGCCCTTTTGTGCCGTTAGTGTTTGCCGTAACTGTGCAGGTCAAGTTTCGAGAGTTTATACCTAGCATTTTAAATGTATCAAGACAATGCCTTGCCTCTGGTGAGGAGGATGTTGCTGTAATTGCTTTTGAAATATTTGACGAGCTGATTGAATCTCCAGCACCTCTTCTTGGGGAATCAGTTAAATCCATAGTGCAGTTCTCTCTTGAAGTTTGCTCTAGTCAAAATTTGGAAACTAGCACACGGCATCAGGTTAGAATTATCAGATAAATATCTTTTTCTCATGCCTACTACATTACACTTGCGGACTGCAGAATATTGCTGTAAATGTGTGTTGTCTGTTTTCTCAATCTTTTGATCAATCTGTTTTGTATATTGTGTCAGGCTATCCAAATAATTTCATGGCTTGCAAAGTACAAATCCAATACCCTTAAAAAGCACAAGCTGGTCATTCCTATCCTGCAAGTAATTTGTCCTTTGCTTGCGGAAGCTTCTGAGAGTGATAATGATGATGATCTTTCACCAGACCGAGCAGCTGCTGAAGTTATTGATACCATGGCTTTAAATCTTTCAAAGCATGTGTTCCTGCCTGTATTTGAATTTGCTTCTTTGAGCAGTCAGAGTGTTAATCCCAAGTTTCGGGAAGCTTCAGTTACAGCATTGGGTGTTATTTCAGAGGGTTGTTTGGAGTTAATGAAAAATAAAATGGAGCCAGTTCTTCAGATAGTCTTGGGGGCTTTGAGAGATCCTGAGCAAATGGTAAGGGGGGCTGCATCATTTGCACTTGGTCAATTTGCAGAGTATTTGCAGCCTGAGATTGTGTCTCACTATGAAAGTGTTCTTCCGTGCATTCTAAATGCTCTGGAGGACGCATCTGATGAAGTAAAGGTACACATAAATTTTGGGTAATACATGAAATATGATATACACCAGTTCTTTCCATTTCATGTAATGCAACTTCTTGCTTCTGTGCAGGAAAAATCATACTACGCTCTTGCAGCATTTTGTGAGAACATGGGTGAAGAAATCCTTCCTTTTCTTGATCCTCTGATGGTAAAATTACTTGCAGCGCTTCAGAATAGCTCCCGTAATTTGCAGGAGACATGCATGGTGAAGATTTTTCTTCTGAAAACTTAGCAGGAATATGATGGATCTGTGTAATTTTATATGCCTTTAAGTAAGCTTGTTACTAATGTTGGTGCAGTCTGCAATCGGTTCAGTTGCATCTGCTGCGGAGCAAGCCTTCATTCCATTTGCGGAAAGGGTTCTGGAGTTGATGAAAATATTCATGGTGCTTACAAAGGACGAGGACCTTCGTTCACGTGCAAGGGCGACTGAATTAGTTGGCATAGTTGCAATGTCTGTGGGGAGAATGCGGATGGAACCAATTTTACCCCCTTTCATTGAAGCTTCCATATCTGTAATTAACTATGGCTTTTTAAAAAAAATTGGAATTACTTGGAATTTATCAAAGCATTTAATTTATGGGGGTTTCAATTTGTCAGGGATTTGCATTGGAATTCAGTGAGCTTCGGGAATACACTCACGGCTTTTTCAGCAATGTAGCAGAGATTTTGGATGATGGATTTGCACAGGTATGCATGGCTTTGGTCATGTTAATTTTCTGGGTAGTTGTGTCCGTACGCTTGTTAATTATGTGAATTTTTCTTGTGGTAAACAGTACCTTCCGCATGTGGTGCCTCTAGCATTTTTATCCTGCAATCTTGATGATGGCTCTGCTGTGGATATTGATGACTCCGAGGATGAGACTGTTAATGGATTTGATGGAGTTTCATCGGATGATGAAGCTCATGATGAACCAAGGGTTCGAAACATCAGCATAAGAACTGGAGTATTAGATGAAAAGGCTGCTGCAACTCAGTCCCTTGGTTTATTTGCTTTGCATACGAAGAGTTCCTTTGCACCGTATCCTTTGCCATTTTATTCTTTCTGTTTTATCCAGCAGAACTATGTTTGGTTTGATTGAATACCTTGATCATCATAAGCTATTTGGAGGAGTCATTGAAGATTTTGGTTAGACACTCAACCTACTTTCATGAGGATGTTCGGCTTCAGGCCATTACTTCATTGAAACGTGAGTAACAGCTCAATTTAGCAGAAAATACGTTAGCCTTAGTGAGTCGTGTTTTGAGATGCATGTTTAACCCTTGGTTGATGAGTCGGTATTATAGAAAAGGCACTATGCACATTTTAGGTCTGTCAATTGTCGAGTATACTAAATTAGCTATTGTGTTTATTTGTTCTTGTTTCCTTCTTATAGATCTCAAGACAATCCATAAGTAGTTTTGGTGGAGAATGAGTAAAACTTGAGGGACTTAGTGAAAATAAATCTCTCTCACGGTTAGATCCACCCTAACATGTTGGCAAGCCACGACGGTCTACTACCAAGTCACCTTGACTCACGTCTGTGTAGCATTGCAAAATGATTGTGCCTAGCATCTTCTCGTTCAGGTTTTGCATATGAGAAGATTTGTATGTGGGTAACTTTGAACTAAATAATTATGTCAGAGTTCATCGTCATCTAGCTTAAGTTACACAGATGCCATGGCTGATAGAAGTTAACTGCTCTTTAGAAGGGATGAAATTTTTTGATTTGTTCATCTCAGAATGCACTCTACGATTTTTGGATTGTTTTTTCTTCTATATGAAAATATCGTTCGTCCTCTTCTGCTGATCTTGCCTTGTCAGAACAATCTTAGGATACAAAAATGGTTAAAAGTATTAATGTTTCTGCTCCTTTGATGTATTTTGTCTGTAATTGCTGACGAAGTGGTAGACGTCGATAGGTGTTTGCTCACAATTATCGATCTTCTATTCCAGTCATACCCTTTTCTTTGTATCTGATCTCTGGAAGCAATAGACTGTTAGCATTTTTTGTTTCTCAAATAGAAAAATCAGTTGTGTAGGATATGCATTATTTCTGCAATGCAGTTTGTTTGCAGTTTCACTTGCGTTGCTATTTAAGTAGTTCGTTATGGTACCACTTAAATAGAAGATTTACTTTGAAAGTGTGTATATTTTAGCGAGCAAGGCCTAATTAATTGCTGGTACATATTGGAACTTGGTTTTTTATTTGATGGACGAAGTCACTTTAAGCCTCAGAATTCAAATGCTTAAGATTGAGATAATCAAACAACACCTCAGTTCTCTCTCAATTCTGGTTTGATAAGCAATTAAAGCCATACATTTTACCTATCTATTTCAGTCGGCAAAAGCTAACTGCACCAAACAGTCAAGAAGGAGGTTTTTCATTCTAGTAGCTGATTCTTAGCACCTTGAAAAGTTATCCTATTATGCTTTGGCAAATAAGTTGCATCAAACAAAGTGGCAACAAGGTGTCCTGCCTTCCTCCTCTTCCCCACTCTACCTTCCCCCCCTCACTCAAACAAAAATCCTCCACCTCCTCTTGAAATACCCCACTAATTCCAAAAAGCACCAAGATAAAGCCCGTTAAGTCCATGGCCACCACACAATATTAAGCAAGTGACACAGTAACCCCTGATGAGCTTTGGACACGCCACACAAAAAGAACAATCCGCCTTTTTCTGTCTTATTAAATTGTGAATGGTGAAGACTAAGGATCTTCCCTGTGCAGCTCACTAATCAGGAAAGGCCACGTTCGAAGCTGGTTTCATCTTCTGTATAGTCTCTCCCAAGGGAAGTTACCCTTCTGCCTCCCTGCCATGGCCCATAGAAGGTATTCCATTAGATCTACCCTCCAGCCCATAGGTGGAGTCATCCTCCTCTCCACCACCAGAGTAGGCATAAAGCCATCTAAGAAAATCCACAAATTGTTTTACCTTCCATCATGCAAATATCTCCTGAAGAGAACATCCCAAAAGTTATTTTCCCTACCCATCAATGTAGTCCATTGCTGAAGTTGTGTTAATTGAAGCAACAGCAAAAATAGTGGAGAGCTCCTGTCACTGCACCACCTATTCACTCAAAATCTGACTTTGTCACCTCTCCCCACCTTGAATAGAATGCTTATAAAATTCATCCCTCAATATATCAACTCCTTTAGGCTCCTTTGATGAGACGCTGCCACCCTCTGAATCGACGAGCCTTACTTGGCCATAACCATGCTCCTTCAAAACCTGTCCCTCTTACAGCTGTATCTGAGAAACACATCCGACGGAAGGCTTCATTAAGGACAATGACTGCCATCCTGAACCGAAGAGCAGACCTTCCAATCTTGCAGTTGGTACGCAAACTCCTCACAAGCTCCATTCCAAAGAATGTCCCGCTGCTTCTGATGCTTTTTAGCCACCAATACCAGGATTTTATGGACCGACATAAATAGCTAAGAAGGCTACTAGACAACGTGCTTTTAACAAGACCAAGTCTGCCATCTTGTAACTGAGCTGTTAGATAATAGTTTCCACCAAGAGAACAGTGGTATTATCTAACATTAGCTTAGTTTCACTTGGTGATTTGTAGAGTGATGTTATTTTTTAGCACAATGCCAGTCTCAAGCTCCGTTATCCCTTGAATACTGAGCCTTGTTCTGGAATACTCTGTTGTTGTTGTTTGGATACTCTGACAGGTCTGACCTGTACTTTATTCTTTCTTCCAAAGGGTAGCTTGAAATTTATCAAGACAATGGTCCTTGACACCAGAGACAAGCATAATTATACAATGCCTATGTTAATTTTTCATTTATACGTGTAACCTTTGATGGCTTGTTAGGTGATAAAGTGAATTATCTTTCCTACTAGGTAGCGAAAAAGCAAAGTCAACAGTTTTAATCTATTAATGTTTATGTGGTGGAAGAACTAGTCCTCTTTCTAGGTTTGCTAAGTTTCTCATTTAACATCGAGTCACTGAAGTAATCCGATGATTGCAGATATTTTGACAGCTGCCCAAGCCGTATTCCATTCTCAACATGTAAGTCTGCATCCGATTTTCTTGCCTTTTTAACGTCGCATGTCTGGGCTCGGTGTGTGGTTAGTTGGAAGCATGATCTGTACTATGTATTCAAAATCATCTGTATTGAGTAATTAATGTTTCTAGCTGAGAACTTTATTAACTTGTTTGCTGAACTTTATTAACTGGTGTCACTATTGGGACTTCGTGGGGAAACACTGCCCTTATTGTTAAGTTATTTACTAGTTTGTGGGTTTGGTTAAGCCCCACAATGTAGCCATCAGCCAAACATGTGTACTAATATGGTAAATTTTTTTTTCTTGTCTCCTTGCAGGAAGGGCCAGTGAAGGCAAGAGAAGTCTTAGGTAAGAGATTTATCCGCTATTGATAATTGCATCCCTAGGGCATTGTCAAGGCAACATCCAACTTTACTGATTTATCTATAAATTTATTTTTATAGATACTGTGATGAATATTTATATCAAGACTATGACTGAAGATAATGACAAAGAAGTTGTTGCTCAAGCTTGTATGAGCATAGCTGATATTGTCAAAGATATTGGATACATGGCGATTGAACCATGTAAGTATTGGTGAATTTCATTTTGCCTCTCCATGGGAATCTTTATTCTTGTGCAATAGCAAATTATCAAGTTCAAGCATAATATGTTCCTCTGATTTGATATCAGACATGGTACGGCTTGTTGAGGCCACTTTGATATTGCTTAGAGAGGAATCAGCTTGTCAGCAAACGGAATCTGATGGTGAAAATGATGATGATGATACTGAACATGATGAAGTGCTCATGGATGCAGTTTCTGACCTCCTTCCTGCATTTGCGAAATCCATGGGTTCCCACTTTGCCCCCATCTTTGAGAAGATGTTTGGTCCTTTAATGAAATTTGCGGTAGGTCAGAAAATGCGACCAATAAGGGGTATTCAAATCTCATGCTATCATTCATAGTTTTAAACTTGCTCATTTTGTAATTGGCAATTGCAGAAAGCATCACGCCAACCACAGGATCGGACCATGGTGGTTGCATGTCTTGCAGAAGTTGCTCAGCATATGGGTGCTCCAATTGCAGGATATGTCGATGTAATTTCTCAGGAATCCAAAATTGCTGTTTAATTGCTCCTCGTATATATTCGGTTACTTTCTGCATGTGCAATTAATTTCTGATAACTTTGGTCATTGTCAGTCCGTAATGCCCTTGATACTCAAAGAACTACCATCATCGGTGGCAACTAATAGGAGGAACGCTGCATTTTGTGTCGGAGAGCTGTGCAAAAATGGCGGTGATTCTGTTCTAAAGTATCCTTCAATCTACGAATATCTTTTTTGTTTTACTTTTTTCCGTTTCAGCTTTTCTGTTATTTCTTTTGTATGTTTTGTGACTGCAATGTTTGGGTGCATGCAATTTTTGATAAATCCTTCTCGAGGATCAGTAACTTTCATTTAGTTTTGCGTTCTGATTTTGCACAATAATGCCTTTGCACTTCTAAAGCATTTTCTTTACATGTGCCAGATACTATGGCGATGTACTACGTTCACTTTATCCACTGTTTGGGGAATCTGAGCCAGATGATGCTGTAAGGGACAATGCAGCTGGCGCAGTTGCAAGGATGATCATGGTCCACCCTGAATCCATCCCTTTGAATCAGGTTTATTATTTGGTCACCTCTCATATGTATCTATTTTTTGTGCCTTAATTTCTGTTCCGGTGCTTTATTTATCTTCATCTCTTCTCTTAGGTGATTCCTGTTTTCTTGAAAGTTCTACCTTTGAAAGAAGATCATGAGGAATCCACGGCTGTCTACAGTTGTGTGTGTAATCTTGTTCTTTCATCTAATCCCCAGGTATTAATTCTTTCCCTCTTAATAAAGCGAGACAGAATCTTAGAAGCATGGACAGGGGACATGTACTCTGAAAAAATGGGGACACTTCTCAGCAGGGACAGGGCAAAAAAATGAAAACAAGTTATTATATGTTTTCGACTTTGTTATTCACATTGATATTGTGTCTAGAACTAATTTTGTATTTACAATTCTTACCTCTACTTTTCAAATATTATAGTTTAAATGAGAGTTCTGTCAGTTTGATTTTTTTATTTGAAGTTCTTACTTTTTACTTCTTAAATAATATAAGTTAACCCCAAAATAAGTTTCAGAAAATGTGAATTGATCCCATCCGTGTCTAAAATTAGACATGCATGCCCCCTTCTTAATATCAAGAAAAATTAAATGGACATGTCTGGCATATACATGTCTCCCGTGTGCCTGACATGCATAGGGCAACCACCTGGGCGTTTCGAGTCTTCATGGGAGAGAACTGTATTCCTGTTTGTAATCTGGAAATGTCATAGCCTTCGCTATCTTTGTATTGTCTTCAGGTTATTCTGTCTATCTTCGGTTGTTTTTTGTCTTTTACCTCTTTTTATGTCCAAGCAGATCCTGTCTCTAGTACCAGAGTTGGTAAATCTTTTTGCCCAAGTTGCAGTATCACCTGACGAAACCTCTGAAGTCAAATCTAATATAGGCAGGGCTTTCTCCCACCTGATATCTCTATATGGGCATCAAATGCAGCCCATTTTGACCAGTCTTTCACCAACACATGCTAATGCCTTGGCTGCAATTGCTCCGAAAAGTTGACACCTCATCAGGCCTTCTGGCATGCTATTTTTTTGGTGGATTTTCCTCAGTAATGAGTTTGGTTGTTCTGGTTTGGTTCATCTATTTGGAGTTGAAGATTCTTGAACAGGTATGCATTTGACTATTGTGAAAATTAAAAGAATACCAATCCATGTAAAGTATTCAACATTACAAGATTTTTATTGAATTCTACGGTGATTATGGGTTTTTTCTGACACCCTAGAGATCCTAAATCTGGTTCTCATGTTTAAAAGTTTTTTCTACCTTCCCTAACCCAGCTCTCACCTAATGGAAATTCTAATCTTGACTACTTGGGGAGTTCTCCTTGTAATTTTATGTGCCAATTAGCTCTGTTGTGCCATATTTGCCACTGAGCCATAGTCAAAAGTATTTCTTGTCATCATCTGAACCTACCTTGTACTTTTGTCCTTCCCCTGATCCTTGTACCTGTATTGTTGCTGTCACCGGCATCTTCTGAATTTCTATTGGAAAGCAGAATTTAGTTAAACAATTGTTTTCTCTTCTTGTGAATTGCTCCGACTTTATTAGAAACAACCTCTTCCTGTCTCATTTCCTTTCCTACAATTTCCTCTCTCCTGTTTTGCCATCATTATTTTGTACATTCGGTGCTCCCGCCAACCACAAAACTTTGCTTTCCATCATGCCCGAGTTGCACCTTATGCCACAAGACCGTGTTTTATCTTTTTTTTTTCACTTCAAAACATATCCGCAACATCGGTCACGGCCGAAATTTGCACAAAACTTCGCTTTTATCATGCATGAGTTGCACCTTATGCCACAAGACCATGCTTGCCTTTTTATCCTTTTTTGTTTTTCATTTCAAAATGTTTCTGCTACATCCATCATGGCCGAAACTTGTCAAAACATGACGTTTCTCCGGCAATTTATCCTGCTAATAACATCATATTCATCTTTTCATAGTCACATTAGTGACAATGCGATTTCATATTCTAGGTTTGTTCTTGCAGGCTTGGTTTGCCTTCCGGCTGTCTCCAGTTTTTTCGTGTCGGAGACTGTTTACTCTTCTGGTGTTTATGCCTCTGATAGTGTTCATTTGTCCATTATTATTCTCTTGTGATTTATAGGTATGTTTAAGATTTGGTTGCTGCGGCCATTATATCTATATGTTCGCTGAGATGAACTAGCTGTGAAAATTTGTGTTGCGTGAATGTGTATATTGCAAACTTGCCATTGACCCCATGAGGACTGAAGATTGCACTTACAAAAATTAAGATATTTTTCTTGTCTGAAATGGTACATATGTTTATGGTTTAGTTTTTACTGTTCTTTTGCTAGAAAATGTACTCGTAAAAATTTGATCCTTATCGTGAAGAAAATCGATTTCTAAGTGTTTGGGGCGCACTTAATTGTTTATTATGATATTGGATGACTATAGCTTAAGTTTATTGATGAAGTGGCTCCATGGGTGTATTATTAACACATGCTTAGGACGGCATCCCTCTGTTAGACAAGCTTCATAACATACAAACTTCTGTAGCTTTAGACTGCTTGATGAATTGCAAATTGAAGTTTCATCTTAACTCTGCTCGGTTTGTTAGTTAAATGAGTTGAGCTTAAATTTTTTTTAGCTTGTATATCTGTGCTGGTGTTAGTCGTAGTTTAGTTCATGTAGTTAAGATTGGCTCGTATGTAAGAACTCGACTCGTTTGTAGGCTTATTTTGTACTCGAATCAAGTTTGAGTTTTCAAATACTAATTAGAGTTGGAGCTCAATGCAGGGATTTGACTTAGAGTTCGAGCTTAATGCAGGGACTCGACTTGTTTATAGAGACTTATTTTGTACTCGAACCAAGTTTGAGTTTTTAGATGCTAATAGAGTTCAATCTCGAGCTATTAGATTTTAAGAGCTAAGCTTGAAGGCTTGGTTTATTTGCACTCCTAAAATTTGCACCACGAGACTAACTTCACATTCATAATACTTGTATTGATTAGATACAAGTATCGAATTGGATTATATATACAATGCGATTAAATATCCAATGTTTGGTTAAATTAATTACGATTCAAATTAATCATTGTTTTGACATTATTTTTTTTTATGTGTTACGCAATACCATGAGGCCTTGTTTGATTTGCGGATTAGATGCTCAGGATTATACTATTCGTGTTTAATCCCGTACAATTTCATGTTTGGTTCCTCAAAACGGAACAAGGATAAATAATTTCAGGATTATTATAATATCTACACGTGGGTTATTATTATATCCTAGGGGGAGGGTTGAAACTCATTTGATCCCGTTTGTATCAACTATTGTTCCATCGCTTCTGACAACCACCACTATTGCCGCCACCGTCCCCACCTTTGGCCACCACCATCATGCCACAATTGCTACCACAACCAATCCATTGACACCACCTTCAACTACCACCACCACCACCACAGCCGCCATCATCGCCGCCACACCACCATCACATACGTATATCTGTACAATTTCAGTAAAACATTTATGTTTAAAGTTCTAGACATTCGAGTGAGATTTTGAAAATAATCTAGTTCAAATCAAATATAAGATTAGGTTTGATTGATATTAAAACAGTATCATGACAAATAATTTTAGGGAAACATTTGATGCATAACACCAACCAAAATGATACCATTTTAGTATTAAAAAAAACTCAAAATCGTAGAGTGATTTTGCCGCTCGCTCTCTCTCTCTTGTGCGCTTTTTTCTCTCTCTAACTCATGATATTAGTCTTGGAGCTGGTCATTCTCTTCTTGCACCATAGCAAGTAGTAAAGCTCAACCACAAGAGCTAATAGAAGGCACCCGAAAGTCAGACTCGATGCTAGTCCTACGCTGCTCAAAGATCTCATCTTTCTGTCAATTCTTCATCAGAAAAGTGGAAGAAAAAAAAGGATATCTTAACTAAAACTACTTCAGACTTCCAGATTTCTCAAGCCCAAATTCAATAACTATGCCATGAAGTTCTTGAAATGTTTGGAGACCTGGAAAATTGGAGGAAAATCTTACAACTTCTTACCTCAAAAAACAACTTTAAATTCCAAGATAACTCGGGCCCAAATGACCGTACTCCCATTTACTTAAAAGTTTATATTGCAGAAAAAAACCCACAAGAAATTGGGTTAGAATCTCAGAGAGTCAAACTTGTGAGCAGTCTCATTGTTTCCAGAAACAATAATACAAAGTTACAAATAGTGAGAGCAGAAAACTCTGACTGGAACTCAAACTATACCATGAATTACCTGAAATGGTTGGATTGCAGGGAAAGTGGAAGAGAAACTTACTGGGTACTGCTTCTGAGAGTTCTCATGAAACAATAACACTTAGACAGCATAAATTTTTTACTGAAACTCAGAAAAACACCACCCAGAATCTTGAGAGAGAGAGAGAGAGAGAGAGAGAGAGAGAGAGAGAGAGCAGTGTGAGAATCTCTGCGATTTTGAGTTTTGGTACTTAAATGGCGTCATTTTGGATGGTGTTGTGCATTGTGTGTATATGTAACATTTTTAGGGATTGCAGTGTCCAGCCATTTTTTGTCGGTACCACATGCCGTCCCAACGTCCTAGCATTAAGGTTTATTTGTCAAAAACCATTGCTTAAAAGTTCCAAGAGAATGAGGACCAATCTCACTTCATATAGTATGCATAAGCTGGAAAAAGGGAAAAAAAAATACAAAACTATTAGTATATATATACAACACATGCTTTCTTCCTGAGCGACTGTAAGTACCTAATCGATCGCGATGGATTCGATTGATTTATGCATTAAACATAAACCCATCACCATAAATTGGTCTATCTGGTATCACAGGGACCTCTATATCTCCTTCCAACATTTTAATGGCATCCAAAATGGTTGGCCTTAAAGCCACCATAACATGAGCACACAAAATCCCCACAAGCACGAACCTTTCCATTATCTCCTTTTGGTTTCTCCCAATCACAGATTCCCCCTCCCCTCCAAACAATGACCGGTCAAAAACCTCTTCCACTCTACCTGATTTCACCAATGCCCAAGCCCAATCCGTTATCAGAAATGAACGCGGTGAGCCTGAGGACGACAAGTCAAGTGCCCTCCTCCCGCCCATTGTTTCCAGAACTACCACTCCAAAGCTATAAACATCGCTTTTCTCAGTGAGTTGCCCATATAACGCGTATTCTGGGGCTAAGTATCCATGTGTCCCAGCCACTCTAGTTGTGAGATGGGAATTTCCTAGTGTGTTTTGCTTGACTAGTCCAAAATCAGCCACTCTACCCCTCATATCTGCATCCAATAGTATGTTTGTGGTCTTGATGTCTCTATGGTAAATTGCAGGGTTCACTCCGTAATGCATGTAAGCCAGAGCCTTTGCCACATCCAGAATTATATTCTTCCTTTGAGGCCAAGTCAATGGAACCTCTGGTGATAAGAAACAGGCGCCAGTAGTTCCTCTGTCACCTCGTCTCAGCTGCATGATTGTGTCTCGAGATTCGTGGGCAGAGGAACTGTGGCATGAAAATAAACGGTCATTGAGGCTTCCGTTAGGCATGTAGTCGTAAACAAGGTACTTCTGCCCTCCTCCGTCTTGATAATTATCGCCGGTCACACAACACCCTCTTAGCGGCACAAGATTCCGTTGCTTCAAAGTGCTAATGATCTCAACTTCATTGTAGAATTCATAATTTCCTTGGATTTCAGATTCTATCAGCCTTTTTACGGCCACCATTGTTCCGTCAGGCAAAATCCCTTTATATACAATCCCAAATTGCCCTCTTCCAATAAAATTTTGCATCGAAAAATTGTCGGTCGCCTTTTCTAGGTCCTCAATTTTGTACCAAATTGCTCCGGCCGTGGGCTGCCACGTCCGGCCACCGTAATCATCACCTAACCCTAACCCTAGCCCAAAGCTAGAAACAACTTTTGAAGAGTTAGTATCGATATACCTGTACCAGAAGTAGAAACCCAACAAGCAATAAATGCCTAAAATAGCTCCTCCAGCTCCAGCTGACCCATAAACCAGGGCTTGTTGACTCATACTACTTTCTCTCTCTAAACCCTTTTGCAACGTCATTGGAAGCCCAAAGATGCACACAAGCGTACCCATATCCTTCGGGCCCAACTCATTCACAACAGCAGCAGCATACAAAACTGTGTAGTAAAAGCAACCCTTGGTGCGGGAGTGATTCCCATCAATGGAGACCAACCGGGCGTGGGTCTGGAACCCAGCGAGCACGCATGCGTCGCACGAGGTGGGATCGGACATGTCATTTCGACAGGCGGATTCGAGCGAAGTACTAGACGGTTCTGCCAGGGTAATGAAGTCTTTTCGGGTTTGGATGTTGACACAATTGTTGGTGGAGTTGGTGTAAGTTTCGGGTTTGAAACAAGTGGAGGTAAGATTGGGAGGTAGAGAGAGAGAGGTGAGTTTGGATTGGAGGAGAGAGAGGCAAGAAATGGAGGTGGGAAGGTCTGGGAGCCTAAAGAGAGAAGTGTCCTTGAGGTGTTGGGATATAGCTACCGCATAGAGGCTGAGAAGTGTTTGGCAACAGGTGGTGGTAGTTGTTGGGGAATCTGTGAATGCTTTTTGGGTGCAAGCAGAGGAGTCCCATTGGATATTGAGGACATAGTCTAGATCCAAGGGGCATGTGGGTGATGAAAGTGAGGCGAGGGAGAGGGTGGAGAGAGAAAGTATTGATAGAATTGCCAGTTGAAAACTCATCTTGGTTGGGGAAGAGGATAGAGATTCTGCAGGGTATTTCCAATAGTTTAAGAGAATTGAAGATGCTGTTGACAGTTTTAAGGTGGGGAAAAGGGTGTAATCTGTTTCCAAGAAATCTCCCAGTGGGAAAAATGTTTGGTGCTCCTTGTGAATTGGAATTAGATGTGGAAGAAAAAGAGAAGAAAGAGAAGTCATGTGACTTTTGATTCCTTGAATTCGTAACAGAGCTTAATAGACTATCACGAACGCGTGAGGCATGGGGATTGGTGGAATTGAACGGAGAGAGAGAGAGAGAGACTTGAGAGTATTTTTTTCTCAAGTCTACACGAAATAGAGATATTTTTGTTTGAAAAACTAAGCTTCTCTTCACTTATTTGGGAAAATCATACGAGAAAGTTATTCTAAAAAAATGAAGTAAAGTGACATAAAAGAAAATGAAATTTATTTTTTTTTGTGTGTTCATTTGGCAAAAGAATCCTATAAGAAAATAAAAATTTACTTGCTCATTTGTCAAGAAAAATAAAATAATTAATTTTTTTTTTTTGAATTCAATGGTTAGTTATGAAGAAAATTAATTTAGAGATCATATATTTTCAAAATTTTTTCCTTTAACCACTATGAAACTTCTTCATAAAAATTAAAATGCTAAAAGTTTAAATGAAGCAAAAAAAAAAGTATTTTCATTTCACTAAGTTAAACAAATAACAAAATAAACATATACTTTCATTTTATTAACAAAACTAACAAGAGAAATAATATATATTTGATATATTAAATATGTATATCATATATAAATATAATGGAATAAATATATTAGATATGTATATAACATTAGACATACTTAGATATGTACATAATGTATTAAATACGCTAAACTAACAT
>JABCMJ010005063.1:0-83229 GCA_014822125.1 Arbutus unedo | reverse complement strand
CAAGCTAGTGATTATTCACAAAATAATTTTTTAAGTAAATACTAGATTTTTATTTTTTTAGAATAAAATTATGAAAGCACAATCGAAAAAAGTTTGATTGAACGGTGTCGCTTACTTATTTTTTCTCCAAAATTGGGAGAAAATGGGATAAGGAGGGCTAAAATCAACAAAAGTTATTCCCTCACTGCAGGATAACTTTGGAATAACTTTCGGGGAGACCAAAGACTGCCCAAAAAAAAATTAGGAGAAGGGCTCCGGTCGGTGAAAAAAAAAATGAGGGGTGAAAAGTTAGGAGGGGAAGATTTAAGGTTCAAACTGTGCCAAAAAAGGAAGAATCCAACCCTAACAAAGGGTGATAAGTTTTGAAGAGGTTTTTTTTTCCATTTAAATCAAATCAAAGTTATCAATCTCGTATTGATCATGATAAACGTACCGATTTTGTTATTAATACGGTACGTATCGGTACTAGTGTGTACTAGCGTACTATTTCGAATTTATCGTTAAAATTAATATATATATTTCAAATAATATTTTTTATAAAAAAATCATATTTAAAATATAAAATAAAGTATCATACTTTAAAAACAAATCACAAAACATAAAAAAAAGATAGTTTTAGTTTCGTCTAATTATCTAAAAAAATATTAATTGAAGTTTTTTAGTTTTTTAAATACAGACCGATAAAGTACGGTACCGGCCGGTATTGACTGTAACAGTCCGAAACACGCCGGAACAGTTGCAAGAACGGAACTCCAGTGGTCCGATACCATCATACGAGCGGTACAAAACGTACCGACCGGTGCCGCTTGGTACGGAAAGGAAGTAATAACTTTAATCCAAACAGGACCTTACATAAAATTGCGGGTTTAGAAATCTCCTTCTATTTTTCTCTCTCAATCTGTCGCTCTTCTTCCGTCCACCCACGATCTCCCGTCTTCCTCATTCTCTCGATCTCCCTCCCACTCTCTTGATCTCAGTCCCCCCCTCGTTCTTCGCTAATGAAGGATCTCAGTAGGGTCGTCGCTAATGAAGGACCTCGACAAAAATCTTAAATCAAAGAGGGATATCACAATCATGGAATCCACGTGTTAAATGACAAGTATAACCTTTAGTATAAATTCTAGGGTTGGAAATCTCCTCTCTCTCTCTCTCCATCTGTTGCATTTCATCCCTCCCACCCGCGATCTCCCGTCTTCCTCATTCTCTCAATCTCCCTCCCACTCTCTTGATCTCAGTCCCTCCCTCGCTAACAAAGGATCTCAGCAGGGTCGTCGCTGGTGAAGGACCTCGACAAAATCTTAAATCGAAGAGGCAAACACCCCCCCTCTCTCTATTTGGTTGTTTTGGAGGTGCTCTTTGTGAGAATGGTATCTCTGCAAACGATCTTGTTGTTCCTCCTCCTTCACAACAAGCCCTTGACTGATTGCACATTTCACGACAAGCCATACCTCCACTCATGTCCGTCGTCGACTGTGCGGTCTCCACTCACTCGTTGCTTCTCTTTCTTCCATCATCTCCACCCAACTCGAACATTTATGACACATGCGGATGCGGTTTCGGCTACTATCACAGCGGAGCAGACCTATTCGTCAAGGCATAGGCGAACAAAGAGTCAATTTGTATATTCGTTTGGAGATCATACCGAGCAATCTGAAACCGCTCTTCGCTTTATCGTGCGAATCTACGATTTTTTCGATCTCTTCACCATTTGTGTTTTCGTTTTCTTGCGACTCTTTATTCTGTGCATATTTACATGTTAGAAGATCAATATTTTTTTCTATTTTTTAAGTTTTTCTATGAGAATTGCAACATGTGAAGCCTTGCGTCTAAGTAATTTCTGATTTACAAGCGTATGATTGCTGAGAAAAGATAAACTGGTTGAAATTTTCTCTTTTTTTTTTTTTGCCTTGATGTAGAGATTCTCGTGTGACCCGTACAATACCAATTCAATGGTTCCTGTTTAATCATTCCTAAGGTTAATGAGTTTGTCCTCGGAATGTAACTGTGCCTTGCAATGTCATTGTGGCAGTGGATATATTTCGTTATATTTTAACATTCTAATTAAATTTCGCATTTGGTTATTTTGTTAGTACAGAGATGGCTGAAGCGCAAGCCAAGGGAGAAGTTGTGATCCTAGAGTCAGTGTTGAAGAAAGAAAAGAGGAGCGAGGAATAGCTTTCAAGAAAAAGAAAAAGAAAAAGATGACAGCCTTGAAGAAGCAGAATGTTGTTGAGAATTGAAAGCTAATCTTTAACAGAGCCAAACAATATACCAAAGAGTGTGAGGAGCAGGTAATTGCATGTGTACTTTCCGATTGATGTTCGTTTCCTTCCGTTATCATATGTTTTCATGCGATAAAGAGTTTGTGATTTAGTTGTTGCTATTAAATCTTTATCCCTTGTGCATCCCCAGTTGAAATTGTTTGGCATGTTGTTTTTAGATTATTAAATTGTTGAATTATGTTGTTATAAATAAAATTTAATCTAGTCAAATTTATTTAGATTAAATTATTTTTTATTTGTCTAACCGCATTAAAATAGAAATTTATTTGACTTAAGAGATATAATCACAAAAATGATTGTAAGGACCCCTAAAGTTTTTAAATTTAATAAAGAAAAAATAATTAAATGTTTATTTTAATTTTAGAAATTAATGGTGCACAAATATATATATATATATATATATATATATAATTTTATTTGGATGTTGAATATTGATTGGGCTTGCATAAATTTTATTATGGTTTTTATATGTATATTGAACCTAGCCTCGTGGTTCCAAACTCTACCCAAAATCAAGTTTAGCCATTCTCCTTTAGGCCCTATTACTTAAACCCATCAACATTTCTTTTGGGCCAAAACTCATTCCATTTGACTAGTTTGTGATGGAGCAACCACACTCGATAAATTTCTCTCATTCATCATATACTCACGTGCCTCCCTCTCAAAACTCACGTTTTATATCTACAGCCATATCTTCCATGGCAACCCAACCTTCTTCTTCTCCAATTGGACTTTCCCCTTGCCTTCCACTCAACCTCCAAACAACCAATGTCTATGGATTCCTCTCAAAATCTCTTTCACCCTCACATGGTCACTTTCCTTCCCCAAATGGTTGCCATGCCAACTTCACTTTCACACTTAAACCTCCATGTGCAAGATCATTCAAAGTCCCCTATATAAATCCTTTTTCTTCCATTCTTCTTCTTCACTGAAAACCTTACATTTAGACTTTAGAAGTGAGAAAGAATGAGAGTTGGAGTTCTGAAGAAGTCTAGAAAGAGATGATAGGAATTGTCATTTTTGAGTTCCACGATTCCTCTTGGTGTTCAATCCAACTCAAATCCTTCGATTCGATCTTCAATCAAACTTATTGAAGGTAAATATACATTCTCCACATCTTAATTTGTGTTCTAGATTCTTGATTCGAGCTTCACGAAGCTCCATTGAAACAATACCCAGCTAAAATTTAAGAAAGAAAACATGCCCGCTTGGTCGCCCTTCAACCCCGACCGATCGAACTTTACTATTGGTTCATTCCAGACCTAAAACTCGATCAATCACCTTTCTAGTCACTGTACCAGTCACACTTACCGATTACAGTTATCTCAACCAATCGCACATACCAGTCACAGTTGTCTTAACCAGTCACCCGTAAATCTGACCAGTTGTCCTTTGAATCTATCCAAATTTTCCTAGAACCAAAATAAAAAATTTAGACTCCCATACTTAAATACTATGTTTTCAAACCTCAACCATGATTCATTCATTTACATACATATTGTTGCACGTCTATAATCTCCTAAGTAGTTTGTTAATTCATCATCCACTCACTCTCTCACATCCACTCACCCCCACCCCCTCCTCCTCCTCCTCCTCTTCTTTTGTTGTTGTTTTTTTTTTAATATTATTTTGATTAATTAATGTTGTTAACGTTTACGTTGTTTATTTATATTATAGATCTTGTGTTATTCGTATCGTGGTGTGGTGAGTGGCTTTCGAATTTTGAGAGTTTCGGTATCACTTTATTTCATCGAATCAATGTAGGAATTTTGGACCGGACCCTACCTATATTCATGATTTATGTGTAAATCTAGATTTAACATTGTTGATTGTGTAAGGGATAAGATTCTAATCGTATTATTTTAGTAATAGGAGTTCTATTTGTATTTGATCGCATAATATTGTTTGATTTAGGGATATAATACTTATTAGGTGTTAGATCATGATTGGATCTGAACCATAGAAGTACTAGATATTTATTATATTTGACAATTCGTGGGTTTAATTTAGTTTAGTTGATTAATTAAAGGACTATTACTTATTGAGATCGATTTGTATCCTAAGGCCCACGAACGTTGTATGTGACTTAGATTCGGTCAATAATGATTATTTCGAATGATTTTAATTTATGCTCGAAGCATGTTTAATTGAAATCACATGATAGAATTTTATTACTGCATGTTGAGCATAACGGATGAACATTGTACATGCATGCATGAAAATTAAAAGTTAATTTAACTGCATGATTAAATGACCTCATTGTTGCGATAATTAGTGATAATCAAAATAACTCTTTGTGATAATTGATAAGGGAGATTACGAGACCCTGAGATTGTGATATGAATTAGAAAAATTGTGAGACCCTGAGATTGTAATATTAATAAGCAGAATTACGAAACTCTGATGTTGTGATACTGATGAAGGGAATTGAGAGACCCCGATATTTTGACAATGCTGAGAAAGATTGCGAGACCCCGATGTTGAGATAATAATAAAAAGATATTTAATGCAAAAAAATTTATGCATGACATTGCATATTTTATGATTCTTTATCGTTCTTTGCATGTTGCATAGAATTATTGTTATGTATGTATATTTGTAAGTTAGGAATAAGTTTAGATATTTTTACTGAGTGTCAATCACTCATTGGAGTTACTTCTTGACCCCTGCAATTCATGTCATGTTTTGAGGAACAGGTCGAGGTAGAGTATGATCCGAAAGTTTAGAAGACTGAGATGGACGAGGTGAACGTACTGAGCCATGCCTGGACCAATAACAATCTGATGGTTTGACCTATGATGTCCCCTTAGTCGTTTTTAATTAACGAAAAATTTGTGACTTGAGTTATTGGTTTTCCAAATTATTGAATGAACTAAATTTTAAGTCGATTGTTTTGCCGAAAATTAATAAATATATGATAATTGAGCTCTTGATTTTGACTGAAAATTTTTATTCTACTGATTAATTATTATTTTTTTATTATATTATCACATACCATAAAAATTTGATGTGTTACAGATACTATGGCCGGAACGGTATAAGAATAGATCGATATTGTTATAAAGCCGATACAATACGTACCGCCCCATATTGGGCGGTATAGTACGAGATCAATAAATTTGCATGATAGTGACCCAATATCACGAAATTTTTTTGTGCCACGGTTGCAATCTCTGAGTTTGAGTGATGAACAATGCAGCATAGAGAAAACAAAAACAAGATATCAGCTCTATACTATCTATTAAGCATGTGTATGACATGGTGCTCTCTCCCTTTTGAAATAAAATTGAAAAACCAAATAAAAACCTATAACAAAGCTAATATATTCCCTTTCTTTTGTTTTTCTATTACAACTTTCAAACTCTCTCTCTCTCTCTCTCTCTCTCTCTCTCTCTCTCTCTCTCTCTCTCTCTTAATATTATTTTCTACATTTAATATTAAATCACAATGTGATAAGAAAATTTCGTACTTCTGTACAGAGTATGAGTACTGCGCTTATATGATCCTAAAGATATGGTGGAAGAACAAAACTTTACGTACATCAGTAAAAGGGAAATAAGGAAATAACATTTAAGAAAATTCGCAAAATGAAAGTCGTCAATTCTATTTATAAGAGAATACAGACAGGCAAGAGGTAATCTTTAAATTGGGGAAAAGTTATCGCAATACAAGTGAGATGTGAAATCGCACTCTTCACAATAGTAGATCCAGTTTCGAGGGTTCCTCCGATTCTCGCAGGAGTCACAATAAACCTCATCCGAAAAATCATGAGGGGTAGCAAGGGTGAGATGGTGTCGATGATGTATGTCCTTTCGGGTGGGAGGTAATAGAGCGCAATTGATATGTAATATCAAAGAACATTGTCTGCAAGTGTAGAAGGCTTCCCCGCCAAGCCCACCACATGCATGGCATTGGAAATGTCGATTGTGCCCAAAATTTGATGTAGAAATCATCATAAAGAAGAGGGGATTCTGGTGGCAGTTAAGGTAAACAATCGAGGGGACAAGAGCACACCTGAGATTAGTTTCAAAAGCGCAGTCGCGGCAATTTGGATCAAAACCCTGCGGATGAAATTTGCATTCGTGTGTCTCTGGAAAAAAAAATTCATGTGAGTTTGGATTGACGAAGGGAGGGTTTTGGTGAGGGAGAAGTTGTTTCTTATCAGGTAGCTCTGCACACAATTTGTGGAGGGAAAGATTGCAATTGGAACAATTATAGAATGGACCAGATATAGGTTTCAAGCAACCCCTGCAGGCTCTGCCCCTACTGGTATCATCGTTACCATCTTCCTCATTGAACAAAACGAATAGATGAATATCGCTGATAAGTTCATCTTCAATACTCTCTTCCTGAGTATCCATCCATTTTTCATTCTCAGGTTCAAGGGAAGTGTAACTCCCTCCGGCCCACTTATAGAAATCAACTGAATGGTTTCTTTTGTAGTTACAAAGATCGTATACAGCCATGCTAATTAGGTGCTCCTTAAAAAATTTAGTTGTATCAACCACCAGCTCAGATACATCTCCACTTCTGTCATATTCATACTCCCCCCAACTGTTCAAAATGTCAGTTGAAACATTTGTAAAACTTATAGGTAGTACGATATACAAATAAGAGAAGTGATGATGTATCAACAAGTCTATATACCCAAAATTAAACCACGTGTCGACAGAGTATATTCACCTTACATAAAAATAGTACAAAAAAAACAATCGCCCGTTCGTGTTGTAATAAGTGTTACTAATACCATACCGTACCATTAAGTACCCACAAAATATAATAATATCATCCCGGTCAATGCCCGGTGCTCCAGGCAATACCGGGCTGTATCGATACATTAAACGACTAAAAGCCCATTGCACCCGGGATTTATAGTTTTGATAAATTAGTAATGAGCTGGGATTGAAATAGAGATTGAAAAGGAAGTCAAATTATTAATAACCAAATGAATCATTCATCGTATTTGTTTTGCACTGGATTGGATTACAATGTGTAATCGCTAATAACATGTTTGTTTGTCAAGAGGATGATTGGAGTAAAATCAATTGAAAGCGAGAAACTGTACCTATTTTCGAGCAGCGTCTCAACATCTTCCCACGTTGATGGCTTGTAGGAATAACCACTGCTGCTGGTACCAATTTCATGACGCGCCATGAATCTTCGTTCCCACTCGTACTTATCTCCGGGCTTGCACTCGATGATCACCAAACGCACCCCCATCGGCTTCGACATCTGGAGCAGCCTGTCCATGTGGGATTGATGTAAGAGCGGGGAATCGACGACGATTTTGGCGAAAATCCCCAATTGGAGCTGTTTGGCAGCGATTCGGCAAATAGCTTCGAAGGATCGGTGTTCAGCATCTGTGTCTGAGATCAGGTCGGAAAAGCGGTCGTAGATCTCGTCTTGCTCGATTAGTACGCATTTTAGGTCTTTAGCTAGGATCTGAGCTATAGTAGTCTTGCCAGTGCATGTGTGCCCTTTCATCGCGATGATTACCGACTTTTCCCGCGGGGCCACTTCCATCGCTTCCTCTCTCTTTAATTACCCTCTTACTGCCTCTATATCTATCTCCCGCTCCGTATTGAACCCTCAATTTCCCCGTCGGCTATCATCTGTATGACTTCAAAAGCATCAAAAGGGGGGGTGGGGGGTTTGGTTTGACCGCATCCATGTGGTGTGGACCTAATAAGGTTGCGTTTGGTTGTCAATCAGTATTGAGTTCGACCAAAGTTGTCAATCTCGTCTTGTACCGGTTGGTACTTGTTGATACGTCTCGTATTATTCTCGTAATGATACTGGACCACCAGAGTACCGTTTCGACAATTGTTCCAGCTTGTTTCGAACTGTTCCGGCATGTTCCGGATTGTTTCGGACAATACCGACCAGTACCATACTATACTGGTCTGTATTTAAAAAAATTAAAAAAATCAACTAATATTTTTTTGGAATAATTAGGCAGAGACTAAAATTACTTTTTTTTATATTTGGTGATTTATTTTTAAATTGTGATATTTTATTTTTATGTTTAGTATAATTTTTTATTAAAATATATTATTTAAAATATGTATATTAATTTTAGAGATAAATTTGAAACAATACGTTGGTACACACCGATACCAGTATATACCGGTACTAATAACAAAATTAGTACGCTCGCCGGTATAAAATTAATAAGTTTGAATTCGACCACTCCAATTAAATTTGCAGAAATGCCACAAGTAAGGAACCCCCAGGGAATTCAGAAATGCTATGGGTAAAGAATCCCCCACGAAATTCCCCACTGATCACGTGGGCTGGGGAGCCTTCCTATCTCCTTTGAAACATTTTACTCCTCTCTCTATCTTAGAAGTTTACCAAGTAATGTTTTCTCAAATATTTTTTTTATCTTTATTGATTTATTTTAATTTTATTAGTTTTGCGTTAAATATTTAAAATTATTAATTTGTTTTTTAAATTATTTAAAAATATTGGCATTCATTACATGTCTTAATGTGCCTAACTTTAGAGAAAAAAATTGACCGACACTGTTTATTCAAACTCATTTCAGTCGTACTTTTCGAATTTTATCCTCAAAAAAATACTAAAATTTTACCGTTGACTTAAAAAATTATTTCAAAATTAACTGTGAGCTCATAATATTTTGATAAGGGGTTGTTGAATTATGATAACGTATTTGTTGATTTATATTTTATTTTTTATTTGTTAATTTATAAAAAAGTTAAAAATTTCTTAAATTATCCAAAAATATTCACATTCATCACATGTCTTAATGTGCCCAAATTTGAAAAAAAATAAATTGACTGACACCGCTCATTCGAACCCCTTTCGGTCGTACTTTTCGAATTTTATTCTAAAAAAAACTAAAAATTTACCGTTTACTCAAAAAATTATTTCGGGATTAATCGTGAACTCAAAATTTTTTTGATAAAGGGTTTTTAAATTATAGTAAGGTATTTGTTCATTTATATTTGTTGTTATTTTTTTTTTTTGGTTGATTTATAAAACCAAGTTAAATTTTTTTAAAATCATCCAAAAATATTCACATTCATCAAAAGTTCTAATATGCCCAAATTTGAAAAAAATAAATTGACCAACAATGCTTATTCAAAATCCTTTCAAAAGATAGATCAACAAATACTATACCATAATTCAATAATCCTTTATCAAAATTATTTCAAAATATTCTGAATTCACAATTAATTCTGAAATAATTTTTTGAGTTAGCGATAAATTTTTAACATTTTTTTAGGATAAAATTCAAAAAGTACGACCGAAAGATATTCGAATGAGCGATGTCGGTCAAATTTTTTTTTAAAGTTATGCGCATTAGAATGTGGATATTTTTAAATAATTTAAAAGCAAACTAATAATTTTAAGTATTTGACGCAAAATTAATAAAATTAAAAAAACAAATCAAGATAAAAAAATATTTCAGAAAACATTCATTGTTAACCTTTTAAGTGAGAGAGAGAGAGAGAGAGAGAGAGAGGAGAAGGAGTGGGGTAAAATATTTCAAAGGAAATAAGAAAGGCCCCAGCTCACGTGATCAGTGGAGAATTCCCTGCAATAATACTATTTATCGGGAAATGTATCTCGAATAGCGCACCAATATGCTTTTGAGAAATTTAATTATCCGTGTAAATGGTTTAATTTTTCAAAAACATCGGTGAAAAATTCGAAATACATTTCCCTCCAAATAATATATTTTGTTAAAGTGGTGCAACCCTGTTGTACAAATTTGGCTATATTAAATGAAATCGCGAGGATACACTACGGTATATTTAACTACGTTAATCTGCTGTATCTTCATTGAGTCGATTTGCATTACATATGTATTTTAGATCTTGACCCAAATCGAATAAAAATATTTGCTCTCAAACCTCTATACGAAAGTTGTATATAATTCTTACTAAATTTACTTCTTGTGAAAGCAAATTGTTAAACATCACAGAGAGAGAATTCCAAGAGCTTAACAAACTAAAGTGACAATGGGGGGTTTCATTGATATCAAATTTAGAATCTTATCCTCCTCTTATAACACTCATGATTAAAATCAAACTCTATGGATTTACATTGAGAGTTGCTTTTCATCCATTTCGTAAAAAAATAGAAAGGAGTTTTGACTGCTTAAAAACTAAAAATTATTTATCTTGTTAATTTTTACAATATTGATAATCTTATGTTAAGAACTTAATTTTAGAGAGAAAACTTGATTTTAACCTTATTTTAAAAAATATTAAAAATTTAATTGACTAAAAATAATATTTAAATATCAACCGTGGAGTCAATTATTTAAAAAAATTAATTTTTATTGTTCTTTTAAGTGTTTCATGGTACTTAAAAATTTAAGGGCAAATATTAAAGTATTTTTTTTAAATATTTAAGTGCTCCGTGCTACTTAAATTGTTTTTATTTTTTTCACCCCATTTTTTTGTTTGAACATAAGGACAAAATATATAAGTATTCCTTAATGCGAAAAAAATATAAATGCTTCATGAATGCACGAAAACATGCTATTTTTTATATTTAAATGAAAAAAACTTTAAAAAGCAATTCTCCATTTAATACTTGTATTAAATTTAAAATCTCACTTATACGAGTTACTATTTTGCAGATCACCAGACTTATAAGAGAGAGAACATTATTCCTGTTGGAAGAGTGAGGTATTAATTTTTCATCCGATTGAGAAAATTATCCTGCCTATAATTTTATTCTTGTAAGTTTAATATTTGTCTAATATATTTTAATTAGGGTTGCCCCTGGGTATAACTTTACTCAAATAATAAATTTCTATCTCAAGTTAGGAATTTTATTAATTGTGTGATTAAAGATGATTGGAGATAAGTACGAATGAATTTTATTGAAGAGATTCAAGAAAATACAGTGTGCTTTATCCAATGGTCAATTTAGCAAACAATTTGCTAAGTTTACTTACTTGCTTTGATCGTACGACCCATATCGACATTGAAGACTTTGGGATGTGTCATCATATCAAGGTACAATCTTATAATGTATACATTTGAGATAAATGTTTTGACTTGTTTTACACACTTGCCATTGAGGTCTCTTCCGGTTGTAGTCCAAGCGCGCCGAGAAATTGCTATTGCCCGTATTTTGGTCAACATTTCGTGCAAATTTTCTTGATACCTCATTACGCTTTACCACCCATCCCAGTATAGTGGTGATAAAATGCATCGGATGAAGTTAAGGGATGGACAACTCATTATACAGTATATCTTAACTTGTAGTATGAAGTAATAGGTGGGAAAAATATTAATTAGAATTTGTATTGTTATTTTCTCCACAATTCACAATTATATTAATAGTTGAATTACTTATTAATTTATAAAAATACTAATTGTAAAAAGAAAGTATATAATATTTATTTAACTCTTTATTTTGTTAAATGTAACTTTAAAGTACTGATTATTGGAGTGAAGTATAAAAATATTAATACGTCACATAATATACTTACGATAATTATAAATGAGATTTTAAATTATTATGGAGAATTACTTTTTAAATTATTTTTATTTAAATATAACAAATAACATGTTTTCGTGCCTTAACGAAATATTCATATTTTTTCACATCAAGAAACACTTATATATTTTGTCCTTATGTTTAAACAAAAAAAAAATATGGAAAAAAAAAAATTAATTTAAATATAAGAAATAATGTGTTTTCGTGCATTAACGAAACATTTATATTTTTTTCACATCAATGAACACTTATATGTTTCTTCCTTACGTTCAAAACAAAAAAAAAGTGTGAAAAAATAATTTAAATACCACGGAACATTTAAATTTTTTAAAAAACACTTAAATATTTGTTTTTAAATTTTTAAATACTACAGAACACTTAAAAGAGCAAAAAAAAAAAAAACTTTTTTCAATAATCGAGTTCACGGTTGATTTTTAAATATTATTTTTAGTCTGAATTTTTAATATTTTTTTCAAAATAAGGCTAACCCAAGTTCTCTCTAAAAAAATCAAGTCCCTTAAGACAGGCATTACTAATATTATAAAAAATAACAAGATAAATGATTTTTTAATTTTTAGACAGCCACATTCTCTCATATTTTTTTGCCAGGAGGTGAAAAACAGCTCTCATATCAAATAGATAGGTACATGAAATGTAAAGAAAATTGCTTTCCACCTCTCCCCAAAGATAAAAATCACACCCCCTGAATAAATACCTATTTTTTCTCCTAAAATTTCAAAAATACCACTCTTCTTCTCTCCCCCTTTTCTTTTCCTCTAAGGGCCCGTTTGGTGCCCAAAAATTATCCCCGGGTATTATCCAAGAATAATACCCCCTCTCCCTTATTACAACTACAAAATAAACTTATCCCCCTATTTTTCTTGCATCCAAATCAAATACTATTTTATCCCATTTTTTAATACTTCATCCAAAATATCTACTTTTTATCACCCACTTTATAAACATCACATCAATGTGGGTCAATCCTTTAAAAATAATACCCCCTCTTATTTTATTCCATCAATAACTTATCTCCTGAAAATAATGTCTCATCCAATCGGCCCTTAAATTACTAAAATAACACTCTCCTCCTCCCCTTTGAATTATAAAAAATACCATTATATTCTATTTCACTCTTTTCTATTGTGTTTTAAAAAAACTTATGATTAAAAATAAAAATAATATCGGTTAGATTTTTAAAAGTCAACATAAATAGTAATACCATCATTGTTATTATCTTCAAAATTGCTACCACTACACAAATTCACATTCTTTAGTTTTATCAACTCAAAATTATAGAACAACAAATTTTAAAGTATTTAAAGAGGTGCGAAACAAAATAAAAATATCCTCTGCAAGAACACTTATATTAAAAAAAATAGATAAAAAAATTTAAATACCACAAAACAATTAAATATTTAAAAAATACTTAAATATTCACCCTTAAATTTTTAAGTACTACGGAACACTTAAAAAAATAAAAACAAAAATAATGTTTTTTTAGAATTATAATTTTTCTTGATTTTGTTGGATATAGTTCTAATTGGATATAAATGAGGAGTTCAACGTCAATCCACATGAATGAGAAGATGGTATAATTTCGATTCTGAAGAGAAATCTGAGTCCTAAAGATTAAGTCCATATTCATCGTATCAAGGTACAACCGTGTACGGCATACATTTGAGATAAATGCTTTGGCTTGTTTTACTCTACTTGCCATTGAGGTCCCCTATGGTTGTAGTCTAGATGCGCCAAAAAATTGCTATTGCTCGTATTGACCAATATTTCATGCAAATTTTCTTGAAACCTCATTACTCTGTACCACCTATCCCATTATGGTGGTGATAAAACCCAACGCTGACATGGCTGAAAGACACTCCAATAATTAATTTAGACAATGATCACATGAATATCTATGGGAACAAACTAATATTCTGTAGTAGCATATAATGTGTACTTTTTTTCATGAACTTGAACTTTTATTTATAAATCTACGACTTAATCTTTCTAACTCTTTTAGGACTTAGATTATTTTTCAGAATCAAAATTAGACCGTCTTCTTATTCAAATTAGATTGGCCCCGAATTTCTCATTTGTATCCAATTAGAACTATATCCAACAAAATGAGAAAAAATTCTAATTCTAAAAAAGAGATTGTTTTTGTTTTTAATATTTTTAAGTGTTCCGCAGTACTTAAAAATTTAAGGACGAATATTTAAGTGTTCCGTGATATTTGAATTTTTTTATTTTTTATTTTCACCTCTTTTTTTAATATAAGAGCTAAAAATATAAGTGTTCTTGTACAGAATTTTTTTATTTTGTTTCGCACCTCTTTGAAGATAATAATAGTGATGGTCTTCGTATTTATGTTGACTTTTTAAGAATCTAACCGGTATTATTTTTATTTTTAATCATACATTTTTTTTTAAAAATGCAATATAAAAGAGTGAAATAGAGGAGAATTGTATTTTTGTAATTCGGAAGGGGGAGGAGAGTGTTATTTTTGTAATTTAATGGAAAAGAAAAGGAAGAAAAAAATGGAGTAATATTTTTAAAATTTTAGACGAAAGATTGAGTAGTTATTCAAGAGGTGGTTTTTGTTTTTAGGGAGTGGTAAAAAGTAATTTTTATTTTTTTAATATAAAGAGAGAGCTGGTGCACAAATGTCATTGTGTCAATTTTTAGTTTTCCATAATTACCCCCAAGAAATCACGTAATCTCACGTAAAGTACGTGTCATTTTTCACAAACTGTAAATCTAAAAAGGTCGTTGCGGCAATTACAAACCACTCCACAAAACACCCCACTGTTTACTCCCACCACTCCGCAAAACACCTCGCTGTTTGCTCCCATCACTCCACTTTCAAAACTAAGGTTAGGTTTTGCCCTGATTTAATTATTTTATTTTTATTAAAAAAATTTATATTCTTTTATTTTTCGTCAATTTTTTGTGAATTATTAGTTCATCCTGACGAGAGCTTTCAGAAAAATTATAAATTATGGACCAAATTTAAAAAAATTTATAAAAGACAAAAATAATCCAAAAACATAGTTTTTTGTACTTATCGTCGTCTTTAGTAATTTTTTTTAGTTTTTGGACACAATTTTATACTTGTTAAATTTGTCTCATCGAGACAGACTAATAATCCACAAAAAATTAAGGTTAAACCAACAAATACGAAAAAAATTGAATAGAGACAAAACTCGATTATAATCGAGCTGGGCCAAATCTGGCCTATCCTTCACACTTGTTCAGTTAAGTGTTTCTAAATTGATTTTTTAGAAAAAAAAATTCTCAGATATTATTTGGTATAAATGTTTCACAAAAAAACTCAGAATTAATTTTGTTTGGCATTTTTAAGAGTCTCTCTCTCTCTCTCTCTTTCTAAAGAAATGAGCATTGTGTTTAAAATAAAATAAAAAATTTGTGTTTTGTGCACATATTCTGTTAAAAAAAATTATTTTTAAATTTTAAGTTCACAATTAATCTCGAAATATTTTTTTAAATCAACAGTAAATTTTTAAATATTTTTTGAAAATAAAATTTAAAGAACACGATAAAAAAATCAACTTTATACTCTTAATTAACTTTATACTCATAAAAAATGCAAAACTTCATATATCTTTTTCAAGTAATTCGACTTTTTCTTATAATTTTACATATATCAGTGAATGCTTAAATTCTTTTTTTTTTTTCTATTTCTACTAAGTCTTACTTTTTTTTTGCTCTTCTGTCTTTATTTGCTTTAGATATTACATATTTTCTTTTCAAAATACATGAGAGGAGTCAAAATTCAGATGTACATATCCGATGATGCTCAATTTATGTACACATCGCATGTGTCCGGTCTCTAGTTCGTAGAATTTCCGTCCCTTTTTTCTTCTCTCTCCACTGCTAGGACTCCGACTACTCCATCCTTATACTGATAGCTTTTGTTCCCTTGTGAGGTATTGCTTCAACCTTCTACCATTGTTTTACTTAGATTTTTTTAACAACGTGACAATCAAAAAAAATTATTACTTCAAATGCAAAATCAGCAAGCCTTTCCACTGTACAGACAGTGAGATCGCGAGGGATGCACATAGACACGAGATTCTGAGAATGAGATTTAGAGAGAGAAAAATATGTATATAAAGAGATCATCTAGCAACTGACGTTATATATTGTCGCAATTTTCAATTTTCTTTAATTACTCCAAAATTCATAAAATAAAATAAAGCAATAGTTCCATATATTTGAGGATGTTCGACTTATCGCGTCTGTCATAGACACTAATTAATTTATATTAAAGTCATGTTCCAAGTATACTACAGTTAACTCTCTCTCTCTCTCTCTCTCTCTCTCTCTCTCTCTCTCCTTCCTAAACTCTACCTCTCTCCTTTTTTTTCTCTTTATGCTTTGCAATTACTCCCATTGGAGAACTTTAAGAACTAGGTATCTTCATAACTCTATTTGTTATTCTCATTGAATTTTTTGGGAAATTCTCCATGTGTAGTAATTATTATTCTATACTTGTGGTTATTACCTTAATTGCTTCCTTTCTTTTCCATTCTTTTGAGTCTTAGTTCATTTTCAATTTGGTTTTTGAAAAATCCAAGAAAAGAAGAAAAATAAATGCAGCCTCGTATTTACTATTTCTGGGTCTTAGTTCATCGGTCATGTTCATCGTGCAACTTACAACGTTCTTAATTATAAAAGTTTGACTCTCACGCATTTGAAATTTACGTAATTAACATAGGGTTCTTTTATCTGTTGCATGAGATTCTGGTTCTGGGAATTGGACTAATTAAGAAAGAATTCTATTTAGTTATTTTGAACATGCAGTAAGGCTTTCTTTTGCTTGTCGTGTTAGATTATGTTTTTCTAATTTGTTTGATAATGAAGAATTAATAAGTTTGGTATGTTTTAAAAGCTTTGTTCAATACAAAATTAATGCTGAGTATGTATTTTGCTTTATGATGTTTTTAATTATGTCTCTTGATCAATCTACTCTATTTGGCATGTTATTATTATTGAATTATTAAATTATTAGATTATGTTGCTATAAATAGAACTTAATCTAGTAAAATTCGTTTGGACTGAATTATTTTTTATTGTTTGACGGCATTAAAGCAAGAATTTGTTTGACTTAAAAGGTATAATGATGGAAATGATGCTTCAACGTCACTCCATTAGTCAAATCCTAATCCATCTCAAACTTTTACTAAGGGCATTTTGGTCTTCTCCCTTTCACGTACGGTGTGGCCACATGGCGTTCAAATTTCAGAAAGCCTTGCTTTTGGACAAACAATATAGCCGAAATGACAATTTCAAATAAGCCAATAAGAAAAAAAAACACAGCCCAAATAGAATCGCTCATGTTTGTACGAGATGGTACTATCATTTTATCAAGGATGTTGAAGATTTTACCGATGTCTTAAGTCATTTTTAATGGGAAAAATTATATATAATATATGGACAAGTGGCCATTCTTTATTGTAGGAATATTGTTGTGTTGGTATGCTACTATGAATTTAATTTCCTACAAGTCAAGGTGGTATTTATTGTGTGTGTAATTTCTTTTGCATCATATAATTGTAGACACTCTTTTATTTTTGTATGTAGATATTTGTGTTCCTAATAAATACTTCTGATATTATTACCAGAATTTGACAAATGAAGCAGTGAACTCTGGGTGGTGGTTGATGGTAATTTGTTGAGTGTAGAGTGAGAGTTTGAAATGTTTAGATGTAATGCCGTGAGGATTTACCTTACCAGCTCATTTATTGACTGTCACGAATTAATTTTAAGAACGATAATATAATAAATATAAGTAAATAAATAATATTTTATAATTAATAATGATATTTTTATAAATAAAAAGGAGAGAGCATATGAACAAGAGAATGGGTAAAATATTTTTTTTTTGAAAGAATAAAATTATTTCTCGAATATCATATTTAATATGCAAAAAAATAAATAAATTTTAAATATGATAAACTCAAATAGTAATATTAAATTATTTTTATGAACCTTAAACACGCCCTACATGCATTATGACTCTTTTTTCTTATTAGGAGGACTATATAGCTGTTTAGCCACCTTTGTAAGTAAACTAAAAGCTGTCACGTGATCCAAGACAAGTGATGTGGAAATAAAAAGTCCAATTTGCCATATTCCATCAATTTCAGAATTTGCCCAACACCTTCGGGACAGGGAGATGTTATTGTGTATTGCGTATTAAAACGATATTATTTTAGTACACAAAATATTGTCCGAACAATTAAACGTTAACTGAACAAATTTTGATCAGTATCTTACACATCAAAACAGCGTCGTTTTGATGCGTAACAGGAGCTGCTGTGCATAATGCACAACAGTCTCCCCAATTCTAACACTTTGTAGGAATTTGAAAGAAAAGTGAGGAGTTTAGAGGTAATTTTTGTGTTTAAATTATTTTTTTTTTTAAATTAAGAAGGAAAATCGAAAGATAAAGAATAAACAAGCATATTATTTTATCTCTAAAAATAAAAGGAAATAAAAACAAAGTGAAGTAACGTTGTGGTTACATTTGTAACTTTCTAAAAAATAATTATTAATAGAATAAATATTATTTTAACAAAAAATTAAATGAATAAAATATATTCTAATCTCTACTTTCCTTCCTTTTTAATTAAAAATTTCATTGACCCTTCCTTTTTAATTAAAATTGTCGTTGACCTCCCCTCCCCTGATCCAAACTAGGCGTAAATACTCGAATTTTCATTCGTGGTTAAAGCTCAAACTCAGAACCGAAGAAAATCAGTAGTACCAATGTGCAAATTGGTTCATTCTGGATTCTAAAACCTCTCTCTCTCTCTCTCTCTCTCTCTCTCTCTCTCAAAAAGCCTCTTTCTTCCTCTCTTATTGTTTGTGTAGTACAGCTCTCTTACGCTCTGTCATTTTCAGTAAAACAGATCGGTTCAGTTCAAGTTCATCCATTTCTCAGAGGTTCTCTCTCTCTCTCTCTCTCTCTCTCTCTATCTCTCTATCTCTCTTATGCACATGCAGAAGCAAACCCATTTCTCTTTTGCCGAGTGTTTTGGATTGCTAATCCAGTGGAAATAGTTTCAATTCGAACCATTGTTAGCTATTCGTTCGGCTTAATTAATTATTTTAATTGGTTTAGTTGAATTGGAAATGCGGATTCAATGTCAGATGTTCTCGGTATGAAATTTGTTCTGACAGTTAATGGAACAGAGGATAATGATTGTTGTCATTTATGTGTCTATATTTGAACACACGTACTTACATAGGGAGATTGGGACGAAAGCCATGTCGAGGTAAAGTTTTTGTTCTTATTAATTAGTGGGACTCGATGGGTTTATAAAGGCGTTAGGATCGGGTTTAGGTTCCTTTGTTACTTATCTTTGTCTGAGAACTATTTAATTCTGAGTTTTATTGAATCACTTTCTGAATTCAACCAGTTTGTTCATTGTCTCTCTCTCTCTCTCTGTCTGCAAGTTTTAGTTGGACAAAGCCAGCCCATTACATCGATTGTCCTAATGTTGTCAAAATCCTACTGTACACGATATATATCCTACGATTGAATAGATTTAGAGATGAGATTGATAGCTTATTTCTAAACCGTACTATATGTATTGTGATACGATACGATTCAATGTTTTTAATAGGTGAAATCGATTCGGATTCGGTCGTTTGTAAAATCAGTTCAGGGTGAAACTTCTACGTATTTATCTTAACTGATTTTATGTAGAAACCAAAATCGGTTTGGGCACTAAGGTTGACCAAAATGGGCTTACACTTGGGCCAAATAGAAGAAATTGGGTTAGAGTTTGGCCACATAAATCACAGTGGAAAGTGGAAACCCACTTTAAAGAGGCACACTTACTTCAAAAAAATTGAGATTCAACAGCTAAGATTTATTCTTATAAATTTAGTTCTGTTTGGTTCGCGTCGGTCGATATGAACAGGAACACTCAAAACCAAATCAAAAAAATTTGTTCAATTAAACCGAAACTGACCTAACTGCAGTTTCGTAAGTTGGTTTTCCACGGTTCAATTTTTAAGTGTCCCTTTCACCGTACTTCAATGATAAAATCATTAAATATTTCTATACATATCCTTTGTTTAACAATTGTTCTTGCATTATCCATAGTATCTATGCTGAGATACGTGATAGTTTTTCTTATTAGAACATACTATATATTGGATGACGTAAAATTTTATATCATCATTCATCAAAGTTTGTATTCAGTAAGTACAACGAATTTAATATTTCACTTCGGGTATCACTAATTCTAGACATATATTTACGCCTGTTATATCTTACAATTCATGATATGTATCCCGATACAGTACGCAATATGTATCGCATTTTGAGGGATGGGAGGAACTGACATACCAAAAACAGTATTCTATTTCGATCCATGGAATAAACCGATCTCGCAACGAATTTTGAATCTGTCTTCTTTTCACTTTTGGGTGATGGGACATGAGAAATGAAGATTTCATGTTCAAGTTCGGCTGTGCGAAGCAGTACAAATATTCCCTAATCCTATCCCCCTATTGGCTTCCTCGTCAAAATCTTTCATCAGACTACCCTACTTCGAATTCGAAATCGATATCGATATTTAACTACCCAAACCAACTGGGCACTGCTAGCAATCAAGAGTTAACTAACAGATTAATTTGTTTGCATTCATTTATTTGTTCCCCTGGAGAAAAATGGCATCCTTTTTTCCTGGGGGTGGGGGCTTCTTTTCTTGAGAATCATTATGTTACTGGAGAATACAAAACACGCGATTGCAGAAATGTTTGAAAGAAATGTAAATATACATGAAAGAAAAGAATAAAGTTGGAGTGTTATATAGTTCCAACTTATTCTTCATTTCTTCCTGGGGTATCTTTTCTATGAATTCTGCTAATTTATAGACCATTTTGATTTGATGCTTCGGTTTTGCAGTGATTACTTGGTTTTATGTTACTGAAGAAGCTGATGGAGGAAAAGAAATTGAACTTCAATCAACCACTTCTATCCGTGAGGCGATTTCCATTGACGATAAGTGCTGAGAAAGATGAAAAAAAGACGACCAGGAAGTCGCTGCCGAATATACCCCCCCTTCCTTCTCACAAATCAAAGCTGAAATCAGGTCCAGTAAGGAAGCCAGGAACTGTTCCTTTTGCTTGGGAACATTCTCCCGGAAGACCCAAGGACAAAAGCCAATCACAAACTCGCTCTCCTGTCATCCCCAAGACTCCGCCCGGAAGAGTTTTGAAAGCTAAACGATCAGTTCCTGAAAACATTTATGAAAAACAAGTTGTTTCGTCTGTAGAGGTGAACAGAACGAAAGAAAAGGAGAGTTCTGATTCCAGGGATGGTGATGAGGGGTATGTAGATGCTCTCATAAAGAAGCTAACTAGGCCTAGCATGTTACCAAAGGACCCCAAAGATAAAAGGGGAGAGAAAAGTGATGGCGAAGATGATGGCTTCGATGAACCTGGAAATTTATCGACCAAAGTTTGTGGGATACCTAAATTTCGCCTTCTGAATCCAGTACCGGGGATGAGTGTGCGAACACGGCTATCCATGTCTCCTGCCAGTAGGACACAAAAAGAGGTATATAATGTCTGGTATCTATTATCCATTCTACAGTTCATCTCTCATTTTGAATTGGCAAAGTTTAACGTTTTTTTTGGACTGATAAGTTGTCTTTCTAATTCTTACAGCTTACCAGGGCTGCCACTATCAAAAAAAGATCAGTTCATGGACCCCGGGAAATCGAGCTGTGTGAGTATAGGAATTCTGTGAGGAATAAGTCCAACCAAGTTCGTTACAAGAGCAATTCTCAGATTTTCAAAGGGTCATCCATCTACATGCGTTTACAGGGTAGCGGCATATCACTGCCGGAAAATGAATTACCGCAATCCAGATTTTTTCCAGAAAAAAGATTTCTTGATGAGAGTAATGGCTGCATCTCACCAAAAAGGTGCCCTAACAGCTTTGCGGAATTATTGGCTGATCAGACCACAGAAAGAGAAGTAGGATTAGGAAATCCTATGGTTGAGAAAACTCTGTATGTAGATTCTGTACATAAAGTGGTGTCCCCAAAGTCGAACTCGTTTTCTTCAGATGGGAAGGGGATACCCTCAGTAGATTCTTCTCTCAAAGAGATTCAGAACACAAAAGTAATCGATGAGGAAGTTTTTATATCCCAAGGTAAAAGTTCGAATCCTGCCGATTCCACAGTGCCGTCTTCTTCTTGTAAATCATGTCAGGAATTCGAGATGCAAAAGCTAAAGGGATTTGGACAGGATCAATCCATATTTCAGAAAGTGATTGTTTCTGCCAATCCAGAACTGCCCAACAACGGATACCGGGATTTTGAATATAAGCAGCAGCTTACAAAAGTCGGAAATGCAGGAACTTGTCAAGGAATTGACTCACAATTGCCTGTTCCCCCACCTCTACCCAAATCTCCATCGGAGTCTTGGCTTTGGCGTACATTACCTAACATGTCTTCAAGGAATTCATCTTCGCATTCGCACCTTCATATGCAAACGATGTCTCAACAGTAGGCGTCAAATACCCACGTTGACCCCAAGTGCAAAACCATTGCAGAAACCACGAAAGGTGTAACACCAGCGTTTGCGGTTGTGTAAAGCAAATGAATTCTTTGCCTTCATCTCTTTATGTTTACCGGGTTAATATTGACATTTCATTCACAATTACTCTCTCTCTCTCAGGAACCATAAACACCTGTATCAAAAACCACATTGTCCAAGCCGGTAGATGATCTTATAGCTCTTGCATTTGGTTTGGTTGAAAATTCCATTACTTCAATGGGTTCAAAGGTATTGACAGGGTATAAACATTCTTTCTTGCATATATATTTACTTATGAGGTCTTACTCTATTCGTTTATATGGTGTAAGGGGTTGCCAACTGTTATATGCAATACCCATTTCCCTTGTAACAAAATCTATATATTTGGTATTATAAAGGTCATCCATTTGTTTATATACTGATGGATCTGCAAAGGAAATTATACACTTCACTGTGTGACAAGTGATGAAGATGTTGGTATTTTTGCCCATATACTGGGTCCATGATTGTGGGAGTATCACCAAGTCTGTGGTTTCAACACAAATGCGTTCGGGAGAGGGCGTTGAGACAATTCGCAGGAGCACCAAGTAACTTCTCATAAATTAGAACCACTTAGCTGGTGTATTCCAATCCCTAAATCATATGACTTTGATCAAGACGATGTTTATTTGTTGAATGAAATGTGAAGTATTGGGTTGTTGTAGACTTGTAGTTATAGTAGAGTATAACTATAAAAAAAAGTTAGGAATGGCATAGAAAGAGATGCACTTTTTGGACATAGGATCCAGAGTTTTTCGAGAAAGGGTCTCTTCCCTCAGTAACAGGATCGGGTCGACCAGGCCAAATCACGAGTGAATTAAAAATCGAAGATGTCAATACAATTGTTGTTCCAGCTATTTTTTTTACTTTTGATAGTTATATTAGAAATAGAATTCTATGTAATATTAATAATAGGAAGAGAAGATATTTTTCAAATGCAAGGTACAAGGAGGCAAACAAAGTCACAGACGAGAGGTGCTTGCAAGCACCAGTGGTACTCCCACTAACAAAAATCCCAAAGGGAAAAAACGAGGGAGAGCAGAACTAAATTCAAACTACTTCAAAGGTTTAAACTACTTCAACCCCTCAGTTGAATCTACATTCTCTTCTGCTACGAAGACTCCCTCACCTGGCACTTCCTCATTCACTAAAACATCTTTTAACATCGGATTATCTGCCTGCGCGGGCAGTGGTTTTCCATTCTCTCACGTACTTTTTCAAGCGGCAGAACACTCAATGCTCAAGCAGTTACACGTTAATTTAATACTCCTCCAACAAAGCCAACAACCATTCAATGAATTGTTTTGTGTTACTGCCTTTCAAGATGTTCACAGAATCCTTCACGATGTTTTGGTGGCAGGTACTAGTACATCGAAGCCAGATTTTTGTTTGAAAAAAGGTCACAAGGACAGACCTATCTAATTTCTACTATCTCCCTCCTGAACACATCGATAACACTATTAAATGGTGTACCCTACCGGTAAGTGGTGGTAAAAAAAACTGTTGAACCATGAATCTAATCTCAATAAGTTGGTGATTTTCTAGTTTTTTTTAGTTGAGGCTGACAGCACCTATGTAATGGAGCGGATCCAGATCCATCTGTACGACCAACTAAATTTGGTTAGGTATCACTAGCCTAAGTTTTAGAGAGTTCAGACATCTGATCGCAGACCAAAAAATGTGTACCCTAGTTCATAAAACAAGATAGGAATCACACAATATGAGAAGCAAAACAAATAATCAGGCAGCAAGAACTTTAGCAAACTACAGGGAACACTGGTAAATGAAGAAAGGATGCTTGTGACCAGCAAGAGATGGTTTTCACCATTTCAGTTCATCTGAACCTGGGCATGCTCATGAAAAGTAAATCCCTGAGAAACAACATACGAACGAACCCTAAAGAAATGAAAAAAATAAAATAATCGAAAACTAGGAGAGCAGAATTGTGACGGATATACTCAAAATTCGGAAAAGTCTAATTTCGTTTGGTTTTGTAGAGCCTACCTCACCTACAGGCTTGAAACAAACGTGAAACAATATTCCAGAGCACCACCAGTATGCTTTATAAAAAAAAGGAGGGGGAAGGATTTCTGCTAACCAATGAAACAAACAAATGCTACGATAAGTGACATTGGCTAGAACCCATTCAAATTCCCTTGGTGTTGAAGTTGTTAAAACGTAGGTCGCTACGATGCATACCTCTATAGAAATATGTACAACTCAAATGCCTAGCCCATACAGCCAACAAGAGTAACAAAATGTCATGGCTATTGGCACCAACTCCAGAATTCATCTCAAACTAGCCAGCCAAACGAAGCACTAAGCTCATATAAAGAAGCAAGAAACGCCAACAACATCAAAAGAACCTCAAGTTTTAAAGAGGCGGCCCTTATACTGCCCTCTCCGAATCACAAAATCATCTGGGAGTTGGAACTCTTCTAACCAAGTCACTTCCGAAATCATCCCGCCCTCCAATTCAAGAGTACCTTCAGTGCAGAAACACAAAAAAAAAAAAAAACACCCAGAAAAAAAAAATATAATACATTAGAAACTGTTGTAGCTTGATGAGGTGGTGTTAGAATAATTTTTACCTAGTGATCACGATTGATGAATAATGTTCACTAACTTATTTTGGTTGTAATTGGCCCAAAAGTTTTTAACTTCTTTATTTGTCTCGATGACAAGATTTGGAAAAGTTAAAAAATTCAGAACAATTAGAAAAAACATTCAGAAAAGACAAAAACATAAGCCCAAATTCATCTACAGTGATTGTTTTTTTGAACTTTTGATCAAATATTATTTTCGAATTACGAATCAAATAAAGTAATTTTGATCGCAAAAAATATTGGAAAAGAAAAAAATAAATTGTTTTGGTTTTGATAGTCCAAACTCAGCTGAACTCTATTACCTGGTAGATCTCCTCTGGGAGACCTCCGGAAGTAAGTACAGTGTCGACCATCCTCGGAAGAGTAAGGAGGAGAGAGGATGTCAAAGATAGCGCACGGAGTTACGGCTTTGAATGAATGAATGTTCCCTCCACTCGCTGGATAGAGAACTGTTGTTGGGCATGGGGCCCTCGTCTCACCATTTTTAATGAGCTTGGCAGGTCTTGCTGCAACCACAAACTTTCAACAAATCAGCCAATAATAAAGCCAGAAGACAAATCAGAATGCGGACCAAAGCAAGGAACGATGAACAGTATGTGGAATAACTAATAAGAAAACTGAAGGCAATCATAGTTGGCCGAAAATCCTGGTGTTCCATCTCTGAGATAAGAGCCACTAAACCCATGATGAAATCAAAACATGGCTCCGAAAAGTCTCGTCCCCACCATTGGTCATCAGCTGTAGAAGTATGTATCGCTTTGATCCATAGAATAAACTGTAACACAAAGCCTGGGGGACTTAGAAGTTTATATTTAGCTATTACCCTTGTCTATTGATCCCATTCACCAAGACTGACTTAGTAGTATATGATTTCCAGAATAGAACAAGAAATATGTGCTCTTTGAAAGTAACGGGCCTTTTTCACAAAAAAAATTTGTTGTATCATGGAAACAATTTTGTTGCAGCAAGTTTCCACGCAAGATTTGACAAACAACATGTGCATTGCTTAGGAGTTAGGAAGCACAAAAATTACTACATTTTTTCCCCTAGGTAGGAAGTAGGAACTACAAATGTTGATGTACGAGTACCAGGTATTGGTGCGGTATTGTCCCAGTACGGCAAAAACAAATTGAGCACGTTTCGGATTTTGGGTACAGCATTGCTGCGGGATGGATACTTTTGTGGTTACGGCTCCATTGCGCATGTATTTTCTTTTTTCATCATGTTCTTTTATATTCTAGATGCTTAATATGAACAACTAATGCTTTTTTTCTCCTTCCAATTTTAAGATTCTATTTTTTATTTGTCATTATTTTCTTTCTTGCAAAAAAAAACTATTTCGAAGTACCCAAAAAAAGGCATCGAGTATTTGGAAAGTTTAATAAGTAAAGGCGGACATGCGTAAATGAAGAGTACCATGTTTCTTTTTGGAATTACATTACGAAATTATAAAAAAAAAAATAGAAAGATGGTTAATTATGAATACAAGATAAGATGAGGAATTTCCCAAACTACCAAATTCTAGTGGAGAATATGAACTCTAAGTATAAAGTAAGGCACATTTGCTCAAAAAAATTCAAAAATGAATCAAATTGTGCCGAAGAGGGTAGATACTTTCTTATATCAAGATACAATCACACACATAGGCTTTGCTCTCTCTCTCTATCTATCTATCTATCCATCGGTAAGCTCCATAGGCTTTGCTCCGCTATTGGTTGGCACTTCCAGTTCAACCCCCACTTGTTTAAACTATATTTCTTTATCGAGTTGTAAATCTTATAAATTCCAGAGAGTTTGTGTAGGACGTGGAAGAAATCAGTTTCATATGTATTTAGTTCGAGTCGCTCAAGCGACGGTGGATTCGCTCTAGCAACCAGGTCGCTCCAGCGACATGTTCGAACCCTCTATAAAATCAGGTTAGATTTTCTGGGAACGCACAGATTTATAGAGATCATTTTCGAGAGGCAACGGCAAACAAATAAAGAGTGTTGGCAGCCTATTCATTTCATGATTCGACCGAGCATTGTTTGATTGAGATCAAAAGATGATGAAGTGATTTCTTTTATGCAAAAGGCGTTTACTTCAATCACTCGAGTACTCTAATTTCTAGAAGACTTGTGGATTCAAGTTGTAAGCAATCAATCACGTGGTGCGATGAACGTGGATTCGGTAAATCAACCTTAGCACAACTGTGAGAAGTCGTAATTGTGAGTATAGGTTATTTGTAACTGCACAGTGATATTTCTAGTGATTGATTTCTTCCGGTGATTTTTACCCATTTAGGGGTTTTTCCACGTATATTGCATGTTCTACATTTTAATCCTTTATCTTGTTTGCATACGTTGATTACGTGGTAGGTTAGTACATTATTTCAATTGGTATCAGAGCGGGTTACTCATTTCTTGTTTGAGTTATATCCTGTTTTAGCATGAGTACTAACATCAACATGAATCACATCACGAGTCATACTCCTATTCTTGATAGTGATAATTTTGATTACTGGAAATCTAAAATCGAAGTCATCTTAATATCTGCTGACGAAGAAATATGGAATGCTTGCATTACTAAATATAGTTATCCCATGATCACCACTGAGGGAGTTGTTGTGCGTAAACCGTTGTCTAGTTTTACTATTGCCGAAAAATCTGCTCTTCAAGCTAATAATAGAGCTCTTGACATATTGTTTAGTGCGGTGGATATGACAGAACATAGGAAAATTGCTAACTGCGAAATACCTAAAAAGGCTTGGGATATCCTCATCACATGTCACGAGGGAACTAACGTTGTTAAAGAATCTAAACTTCAGAGGTTAACTACTGAATTCGAAATTATTCGCATGCAAGAGGAAGAAACATTCACTCAATTTTACTCAAAACTCATATCTATAGTGAATAACTGTGTGACCCTAGGTGATTCTATCCCTCCTTTCCGTGTTATTAAGAAAATTCTTAGATCACTTCCTGACCATGCTTGAAGGTAAACGTAAATTTTAAAAAAAAATCTATAGAAGAAGTGGTTGGCATTATTCAAACCTATGAGGCAGATATGCTTCTTTTGACCCCTCATAAATCTAAGCCTAAAGTTACTTCTAAACCTATAGCCTTCACCAGCTCTCAAAACGTGTCCGAGTCCAATAGCAAAGGGGAATATGACATTGAAGCCATGGCTTTATTTACTAAAACCTTTAAGAAATTCTTCAAGAAGAAAAATTCTAATGAAGTTAATAATAGTTAGCAGTTTAATAAAACTAAATAAGATACTACCAGAACTAAAACTAAGAAAATCATAAAAGGTCCTCCTACTGAACCAAAATGCTATGAATGCCATGGATATGGTCATCTTGCACATGAATGTGCAAATAAGTAAAAAAAAATCCTACTTTTAAGGCTAATATTACGTGGGATGATGAGAGTGACTGACAAACAATAATAAGATAATACCGAAAACAATACAAATTTTATTGCATTCACGTCTTCATATACTTCTGAACCTAATGATAAAGAATCTTCTGAAGAAGAGAGGGGGAGCGAAGAGGAAAACGAGACCAATAACTATGAAGAACTTCTAGAAGCTTACAACTTGATCTACAAAAAAAGTACTAAAATTAATAAGACCAACCTTAAAATCATTGACACATAAAGTGTGAAGAAAAATACATAATCTCGTTGAAATAGGTTAAAGAAAAAGATATTGTGCTAGAGAAAATTACCACGGAAAGGGATAGTCTAAAATTACAAGTTATTAAGCTTTGCGCTGAAAATGAAAAATTAACTAATTTGCATAAAAAATCTAAGGAGGAATTAGAAATCATAACAGCAGATCTTGCCAAAGCTAACAACGTGTTTGAGCGATTGAATGCAGGTTCAAAAAGCTTGGATGATATTTTAAACGTGCAAAGACCAGCAAACAATAGGACTGGTCTCAGATTTGTTGCAAGCTCGTCAGCTAAACCTTCTGTGACAAAGTTAGGAAAAATGACAAAACCAATGAATCAACGGAACACACGCATCATGAATGGCCAAAGTGCGGTGAAATTCAAAGGTAAAGGTAAACAAGTCAGTATTGGTAAGTTCATCCCTATGTGTCATCACTGCAATGCATTAGCTCATATTCGTCCTAACTGTTTTCAACTATATGGTTTTCCTCGTGATTTCTCATATCATAAAAAAATTCATTACCACTTTATTTATTAATACTAGAAAACCTTATCTAGAGAAACCCAACAATAAACGGAATAATGTGCCAAATCTCTTGACACGTCCTGTCAACTCTCAACACGTTAAAACCCGGTCCATATGGATTAAGAAAAATGATTTGTACTGCCGAGTTGTTCACACAACTTTTAAAACTAAAAACACTCATATGTGGTACCTTGATAATGGATGTTCTCAACATATGTCCCGTGATAAGTCTGTCTTTGAGAAGTTAGAAAAATATGATGGAGGGGTCGTCACTTTTGGAGATGGTAACACATCTCACGTTGTAGGACGTAGAATTGTTAGCACTCCCGGCTTGTTGCACTTAGAAAATGTTTTGTATGTGGATGGGCTCAAGGCAAATCTTATCAGCATAAGTCAGATGTGTGACTCTAACCATGAAGTTCGTTTTTCTAGAAATGACTGCTATATTTGTGATGATCAAGGAAAAGAAATCATGCATGACACGCGTACCTCCGACAACTGTTACGGTATTATTCCCAACAACGAAGTTCTATGTCAATCTAATATGTTGTTGGACACTGAACTATGGCATCAACGTCTAGGACACATTAACTACAAAGATCCTTCTACTTTGACTAGACAATAATTGATCCGTGGTATACCTAGATTAGGCAACATTGAGAACCACATATGCAATCCGTGTCAACTTGGTAAGCAAACTAAGGCGCGACACAAAAAGGTAACTAGTAATATGACAAAAAAAACCTCTAGACTTGCTCCATATGGATCTGATGGAACCATCCAGAATAGAAAGCATTGGAGGAAAACGATATATTCTTACTATTGTAGATGATTTTACAGGCTTTACATGGGTGCGTTTTCTTCGAGAAAAATCTGAAACATTATCTCTGTTTAAATCTCTTGTTAAGAAGTTTCAAAATGAAAAAGGTGTAAAAATTGGATGTATTGTCCGCATTCGTTCAGATCATGAAAGGGAATTTGAAAATATAGAGTATGCTATTTTTTGTGATGAACTTGGTATTAGCCATGAATTCTCTACTCCCAAGACACCTCAACAAAACAGGGATGTTGAGAGAAAAAATAGTCATTCAAGAAATGGCTTGTGTTATGCTACACGCGAAACATGTTGCTCGAAAATTTTGGGCAGAAGCCGTTTTTACTGCCTGCTATACTATTAACCGCGTGTATCTCTGTCCTGGCACTAAAAATACTCCTTATGAATCATGGAAATGTAGGAAACCTAATGTCAAATACTTCAAAACTTCTAGTAGCAAATGCTATATTATACGAGATCGAGAACAACTAGGCAAGTTTGACACTTGTAGTGATGAGGGAATATTTCTCGAATATGCAACGGATAGTAGAGCATTCCGCGTGTATAACAAACGAACTCATACTGTTATGGAATCTATCAATGTGATAGTCGATGAAAAATATATTGATGAAACAAATTGTATTACTAATAAATCCTTTGACCAAGTGTTTGAACAAAATAGAGGGAATACACAAGACAATCCGGCATCCGATACACATGAAGAAAATGCCAAAGATGATCAAGGAAATGGCCTAAATGATCAGGAGACTAGAAAGGATAGCGAAGAAAACATGTTGGAACCGTAGTCACGTGTCAAACTTCACCATCAAACAAGTCAAGTTCTAGAAAAGGTAACCGAACCGATGAAAACTCGGAAGCAACTACGCGATGAGGTATCTTATGTGTGTTATGTCTCCTTACTTGAGCCAAAGAATATAAAAAAAGCCTTAAATGATGAACATTAGGTTAATGCTATGCATAAAGAACTTCACCAATTTGAGCGCAATAATGTATGGGAATTAGTCCCTCGCCCTAAGCACACTAACATAATCAGAACAAAGTGGATCTATAAAAATAAGTCTAATGAATAAGGAATTGTGGTTAGAAATAAGGCCGAGCTTGTTGCCCAAGGATACATACAAGTTGAAGGGATAGATTTTGATGAGACCTTTGCTCCCGTAGCTAGACTGGAGTCCATTCGTATTATGTTAGCTATAGCATGTTTTCTAGGTTTCAAATTACACCAGATGGATGTTAAAAGTGTTTTTCTTAATGGTATAATCAAAGAAGAAGTCTAAGTATCCCAACCTAAGGGTTTTGAGGACCCTCATAAATCAAATCATGTGTAACACTTAAACAAGGCTATTTACGGATTGAAACAAGCTCCACGTGCCTAGTATGAAAGACTGACAACTTACCTGTTGGAACACAATTTTGTTAGGGGGAGTGTTGACAAGACCCTGTTTGTTTGCCATACAGATAAACATCTCCTAGTTGCTCAAATTTATGTTGACGATATCATATTCAACTCTACTTCACCCGTCTTAACTAATGAATTTTCTAATCTTATGCAAAATGAGTTTGAAATGAGTATGATGGGAGAACTCTCATACTTCCTTGGATTTTAAATTTGTCAACTTGACACTGGAATATTCATTACTCAGACTAAGTATGCCATAAACTTAATTAAGAAATTCGGTATGGAATCCTCAAAACACTCTCGCACTACCATGAACACCACATTAAAACTCACAAAAGACACAGATGAAACAGATGTTGATCAAACTATTTTTCGGAGTATGATAGGAAGCCTATTGTATCTTATCCCTAGCCGCCCTGATATTGTCTTTAGTGTATGAGCGTGTGCCCACTATTGGGCTAATCCCAAGGAGTCTCATCTATCTACTGTTAAACGTATTCTAAAATATGTGAGTGGCACTGCAGAGTATGGTATATGGATGTCTCGAGATACAACATCCAATCTAGCAGGCTTCTCTGATGCTGATTGGGCTGGATGTGCTGATGATCGTAAAAGCACATCTGGTGGTTGTTTCTACATGGAAAATAATCTTGTTGCTTGGCTTAGTAAGAAACAACACTCTATCTCTCTTTCTACAGCCGAGGTTGAATATATTGCTGCAGGAAGTGTTTGTACTCAACTTCTCTGGATGAGACAAATGCTTACTGATTACGGAATGCCTCAACATAATATCACTTGTACTGTGATAACACTAGTGCAACAAATATCTCTAAAAATCCTGTTCAGCATTCACGTAATAAGCACATTGACATTCGACATCATTTTATTCGTGAGTTAGTCGAAAATGGTATAGCACTCTCGAATACCTAGAGACCACACTTCAACGGGCTGACTTATGCACTAAACCTCTAGACTATGCTTGTTCGTACTATTTTCGCAAACTAGTTGGTGTTGGTTTTGGTTTTGGTTTTGTAAAATAAATTATTTTTTAGGGCCAGTTTGTGACGTCTAATTTTGTGTTTTTCGTTCTTTTTCCTTCAGTAATGTTAAATCTTCGCTCATTACGTTGCTTTGCATTAGATTTTCTATTTCAAGTATGCCTAGTCGAAATGTTGCACTTAACGCATGGAGGACACAGTTCATAAACGAATGAGTACTACACGATCCTTGCTCTGCACAATATCATCGTAACATGGGGTGTTGATCGGATTTCTTAACCTCTGGCTCTCATCCATTGCTAGCTGTTACTGTCTTCAAAAAAAAAAAACGAGGACAAGGGATATTAGTTGCCTATCCGGGCATTTTATGAGTAACCGGACATTCGGCCTAATTCAAACGGAACTGTTCACGTCAAAAGAAAAATCGACCTTGTGAAGGCAATTTGGACCATCTGCCTAGTAACCGGACACTCAGCATAAGTCAAACTCATTGTTCACGTCAAACGGCAGTAGGGTAATATTAATAATCTTGCTTGGTTTGGGTACTGCAGACCACCTGCTTATTAACTGCACACTAGGCCTAAGTCAAGCTCATTTTTCGCATCAAACAACGGTGGGGTAACATTGCACATAGTATTTCTGTTGGCTATTTCTTTTTGCTCTTCAGTCATGTAGGCTGGTTCTTGGGGGGAACATGTACGCTGTGCGATGTGTTGATATCCATGAGGTTTCATATCTCCGATCCACCTATGTCTCCCATGATTCACACACTCACATCACCTTGGGCTCTTGAAATTCCCCATTTTTATATGGTATGTTGCCTTCCATGTGTGGTTAATACATTCCTCTTTCGCATATGAGAACTATGCCTAATCTAGTGTTACATCTTCTACCCGAATGTTTACATTTTTCTGAGGATAATGCGTTAAACACTTCTTTTCATGTTACATGGATTTTTGTCCAATCGCTCCAGCGACACTGGTCTTTTGCAGTAGCTCCAGCGACCCTCGCGTGTCCAACCAGCAAACCACTCTGCCTTGTTAACCTTCTAGCGACTTTCCGTCGCTTGACCCTGAGCCCGCAACCTTGCCAGCGACAACCTCTGCCCATTGTTGTCCTCTTCCAGCGACTTTTAATCGCTCGAGCGGCCTTCCAGCAAGAACCCCGTCGCTCCAGCGACCGTGTCGATACATATATATACATATATATATGTATATATATCGTTTTGGCTTTTTATATTAGTGTTCGGCTTAGGTTTGTTTTCCAATGGCGATTTCTGGGATTTTCGGGCAATTTCAATTCGTTTCGTTCCTCTCCGGTATGTTTTGCCTCTCTTCTCGTTCTTACCATGCGCCATCTCTCTTCTTCTCTGTTTGGTATACTCTGTTTGTTGTTCTGTTCGCTTAAGCGATCTGATCTCCTACTATATGGTGTTGACAGCGGGCGTTGCGCTCTATTTCTTTATGCCCTCATGTTTCCATTACTTTTGTGTGATGTCTATTGAGCGCTTGTCAATGGACCTTACGTGGTTAAACTTTCTATGCTTTGAACAATCACTGCGTGCTTGGTAGTGATTGTATTCTTACCCTGAGTCAATATGTTCGTCTGTTCTTGAGGTTAATTTTTTTTTTATATATGCTCTGTTTTGTGTTGATTTGCACAGGTGATTTCATGGCTCGTGGTAAAGGCCAAGGCTCTAGGGGTAAAGGTCCTGAGATAAACCGCTTTCCGTCTAAAGAGTTCAAAACTAAATATTCCTATTTTGAGAACCAGACTGTTCTCATCAATCGTACCCTGAACTTAGCCTCCTTTGGAGATGCCAACATTGTTCATTGGATCAACCATCAAGGTTGGAATCAACTCGCTGCTCTTGAAGGCCTTGTCAATCTCAACGTGGTTAGGGAATTTTACTGCAATATCTCCCGGGTTGACTTAGTAAATGAGACCCTCACCACTTGGGTCCGCAGTCAAGAAATTACCATCACACCTCGCGTCCTTGGTCACCTGGTCGGACTTGAACCTCTACCCGAATTTGACTATCCTGTCCCTTCACACACTGAACGCGTCCCATCTATCGCTATTTGTCCATTGCTGACGCCATATCTGGGCATCCTCGCACTTGGGACAAGAACAAAATCAATCAAGGGATACTCTTACCACAATTTCGGATTCTGAATCTGTTTTATTGCAGCTCCTGTGAACCCACATCGCACAATTCTAACGTGCCCACTCTTCGGGGTTTAGCTCTTCACCTTATTGGCCATCAGTCTGCCGTTGACTGGACCCGCATTGCTTTTCGCCAACTCGCCAAATTTGATCCTCACAAGTTTCCCAAGAAAAATTCTCTCCCTTTTGGGGTCCTTATATCACACTTCCTTTTGAATGTTCTTCAAGTACCCGTGCTTGAGGGTGAACCCACAATGCACACCAGCGACCACATTGGTCCCATCAATGCCCAATCCCGGGTCCTTAGCTCAGCTCATGCCGCTCCTAACATATTTGCCCATGACTCTGGTGAGGAAGATATGGACTCTCCCTTTGCTTCGGGTGAGGAAGCTTTTGCCCAGGCCGTTGGTGCTCCTCCTCCTCCTCCTGTTCATCGTCGTACTTGCCAGGCTACCGCTGCAACCTCTTCTTCTTCGGCTCCTGTGACTTTGGATTCCATTGCTGCAAACCAGACTCGTCTTTTTGAAATGATGGGCGAATTTCAACAGTCTCAAGGGCGCCTCATCACCCAACTGAATGAAATTCAAGCTTCTCAGCTTGCTGCTCAGCAAGAATCCTCTCGCTCTACGGGAGCTATCCTCCGCCACACTAGCCAACTCGCTACTCTGCTTAATCAAGTTACTGTGTTTATTTCTCAAACTTCCCAGGCGCCACAGTTTCCCAGTTATTCGGTGCCCTCACCCGATCACTCTCCTTCGCATCAGTAATCCTGTTGGCTAGCTAACTCTCTTATGCTTTTAGCTTTGTTAGTTATCGTTATGTTTTAGTTATCTCGTTTCATTCGTTTTCTAACCTTTGATACTTAGCGTTTGCTTTTGCACTGTTTTGGGCCCCTTGCCCATTCGTTGGTTACTTGCTTGGTTTATTCCTGCTCAATCTAACTCTCTATCTATGGTATTTGCATTTCTTCCCAGTGCTTAGGTATGTTTGGCCCCGTTGCTCTCTTTCTTACAAGTATCCCTTTGGTCTTCCGGCCACAAAGGGGGAGTGTTGTCATGCACACACACACATTATTTTTTTTGCTCTGTCTTTGTTGTGCAGGTTTCTACTCAACGTTCCATGTGCGTGCATTTTTGCTTAAGCGACGGTGGATTCGCTCTAGAGACCAGATCGCTCCAACGACGTTTGAGTCGCCCCAGCGACATGTACGAACCCTCTATAAAATCAGGTTAGGTTTTCTGGGAACGCATAGATTTATAGAGATTGTTTTCAAGAGGCAACGGCGAAAAAATACAAAGTGTTGGCAGCCTATTCATTTCATGATTCGACCAAGCACTGTTTGATTGAGATCAAAAGATGATGAAGTGATTTCTTTTATGTAAAAGAAGTTTACTTCAATCACTCGCGTACTCTGATTTCTGGAAGACTTGTAGATTCAAGGCGTAAGCAATCAATCACGTGGTGCGATGAACGTGGATTCGGTAAATCAACCTTAATACAACTGTGAGGAGTCATAGTTGTGAGTATAAGTTATTTTTAATTGCACAATGATATTTCTAGTGATTGATTTTTTCTCGTGGTTTTTACCCATTTAGGGGTTTTCCACGTATATTGCGTGTTCTGCATTTTAATCCTTTATCTTGTTTACATACGTAGATTACATGGTAGGTTAGTACGTTATTTCACCATCTATCTATATATATAGATAGATAGATTTTTTTTTTGTGTGTGTGTGTGTTTTGTTCCGGCATTTCCCAAAATTGATTAGAATCTGGACAATCAATTACTGTCAAGTCATGCTGTCAACCATTCTATAAATAGCAGGGTGCACTCCTACAAAAAAGCAACCCTTTCCCTCTTTTCAACTTCTTTGAGGACATGATCAGTTCACTGTTCGTGCATTGTTCATGGCTATAGAGAGACCCCTTTCAGCCCCTAAACTCTTTCCAATCAAGTTCAAATCGTCTCCAACCCTTTCCTTGTGCTACCGCCTTTTTAATCAAGTTACATCCATTTCTGAAAATCTTGCAACACGACACATAAGAAATCAACTCGTGTTTCCCTCCTCCTTTTCAATGACTCCTACATCTTAGAACCTTAACCCTAGAAATTTCCACAACCAAATCTAACCAGAAATTAAAGGCAGCCTCCGGCCATGTTTCCTAAGCTGTCCTACGTCACCTTCCTTCTCAATACGTTCTCGATATAAAAGCTTGCAGCCTCCACAGTCCACACAACACTCAACAGAAGGGGTGTGCATGGGTCGGACAGTATGGCTTAGACCCAAACCTAGAGTGACTCCACCTGCAACGTGGATTGTTGCCGAATGAGGTACGGGAACAGAACGCAGAACACCCGTGGCTTAAATTGCAGTATGTTAGGGTAGACTTGTATTGATTACGATTAGGGCTGCAAACAAGCCAAGCCGAGCCGAGCTTTGGAGTGCTTGAGCTCGGCTTGTTAACTAAACGAGCCAAAAATTCGACCTCAAACTCGGCTTGTTTGTAAACGAGCCGAGCCGAACTGAACTAAGCTCATTTACTTAACGAGCCTTTTTTAAACGAGTCGAGACTCTAAAACGAGCTGAGTTTTTACGAGCCGAGCCGAGCCGAGCTTTCGAGACTCAAGTTCGGCTCGTTTACAAAACGAGCCTAAAATTCGAGCTCGAGCTCGTCTTGTTAACTAAACAAGCCAAGCCGAGCCGAACCGAACTCTTATCGAGCCGAGCCAAGCTCTCGAACAACTCGATTTGCTTGCAGCCCTAATTACGATATAAGAAGGAACTCATTTTAAGGCAGAAATCTCCTAATAAATGGAATATTATAAATTAACTTATTCATGTAACTCACATTTCTAAAACCTTTTTGACAAATTTTCTTTTACAGTTCTCTTGTTAAAGGTTCATATTTTGATTTGCTGTACCTTATTTGTTTGCAATAGGGAAAATATTAACAAAATACATGGGAAAAACTTCGGGACAGCTTTGGATCCCTATATTTCCTGTTTTGGAAAGTAGGTGTACTATATTTCAGAATGTGCATCCAATATGTAAATAGCCAAGGTATTAGCAATTTATGTTCTCAACTACCTCGCGATTCCACACATATCAAAGAGTTCACCAAATTTGAAGTTTTTCACAAAGCGAAATTTATTAGTTTGCTCATCTCCCCTCAGGCTAGCACTGTCACAGACTTACTCTGACTTGTTTGAACTGTCAATTCATCAAAAAGACTTCATTTGAAGTTTCAATCTTGGCAAGAAGACATGAAGGAACCACTTCTACCCAAATGCACTGACCATTTTCAGGGACCATTATACAGCTAACACATCAACGTATAGTATGATATTCAAATAAAACAAACCTTGCGATTGATCAGAAGGCCCAGGAAGATCAACCCAATCATATGATTTTACATGCATTGTGCCATACAGAAGCTTGCTCAACACAGTCATTCCAGGATGATTATGGAGAGGTATAACAGAGGAAGGTGGCATGCAGAAGATTCCTATCTGCCAAGAATAAATCAACCGATCTCCAGGATTTAGTTTCCCAGCACCCAATTTAAGAACACTCCAACTTCAGCATAACAGATTTAATAACTTGACTTACAGAAAAGCTTTCACACTCGTGTAAATGCAGGTATTTAATGGCTGGAAGTGACTGAAGACTTCCATTTCGCCCAGGCACAGAACCTGTCCACCCTCGTACCAATTGTGCCTCCTGCTCAAGACCAACATCTGCAGGCTTGATTTTTTCTGCAAACATACTAAGTGCTAAGAGGTGTACCATAACACTCAACGCGCTAGCAAGTCATCACATTGAATTATGTAAACAAAGAATGTGCCAAAAAAGCAAGAAATTCAACCCTCATAACCATTTGGAGAGTATGTTCATATTGTGACGCTATTCCACATGGCAAGTATTCAAAAGACTGAGGATACATTCAAGTATCAGAATTACATACCCTCATTACTAAGAAGATGCATACAAGTATACAAACAGAGGCCACAGACTACAGTCACAAAATTGGTTGCCTTGGGTCAACTACCAAACATATTTATAAGCCTTCCTATAGCCAGACGTATGCGGACATATTATCAATATTCAAGGGACAATTGGACATAACACCAGGCAAATTAGCCTTGCCCTTATTAAAATCCAAGATATTGGAGGTCTCCGTGTTAGATTCAGTAACAAGAAAACAAAGAGACAAATAAAAAGGAAGTAATTAAAAATAATAATTGTACACTGCAACGCAGTAAGATACGAACCCTTGGTTAGTTTAAAGGATTCAAGGTTATATACCAATCTTGAAATGAAATTAGAGAGCACTCGAGCATGAGGCAGGCAGTGTATCTTAGCATAAAAATGTTTCTCTTATCACAAGTCAGCCCCCAGAGACTTGATTTGCAACGAGGCATAGCTAACATCCAAAGGCTCACGAACCTTCTAAATCCTGGAAAAAATTTGGTTAGGTTAATTAATCACGCCCGGGGGTGTTGGATGGTGGAGATGGGATCGGCTTGCATATCTTGTGTATCAAGAAGCAAAGAGTTGAGATTTAGCTGGGTGAAATACAATGCTAATGGAGACTTAACCCACACTGTTGCTTCTATAAATAACGTAGAGCTCTCAAACAAGTGCGTATATGTCAAGCATACCCTGAAGAACTCCAGCAATGTAGCTTTAAGTGTCAGCCCCTGGAGCGTCAGGAAAGATGCTTCGGTCAAACACACCATTCAACACATACATGCAAAAGCCATTCCATTCAACAAATACATGCATAAAATACTGAATCACATAGCGCCCCACGTGTGATACCATTTATGTCCCTCATACAATATCCTCCATAAGTTCCATAAGCAAATAACTTGTCATAACGAAAATCAATTTTTACGCTGCATCCATGCCCCAACCCGAAATATATTCAATTAATGGTTCAAATCCATCCAATTAAGCAAAATGATCCGACAAGAAACCCAACAAATATGTAAATTAAGCATACGCAGTTCATTTCACATTCAAGTATCAAATGCCACCTCTATAAGAAGCAAAGAAAGGATTATATCTCGATACCTAGCAGAGCACGAACTTTTTCGAGAGCGTCTTCGGTTACAGGTCCATCGGGAGAAAGTGAAGCTTTACAAGCATTATAAAGCTTCTGTATGGCAGGCATGATGTTTTAACAGTAACCACCGAAGAAACACCTTTCAAAGGAAAGAATTGATCTTCTACTTTGAAGCTAACCCTAGAAATTCCAATCAGAAGGGTCTTCTACTTTACAGAAGACCCTTCGATAAGGTCACAAATTCCTCGCACAAGAGAACAAAATTAGAGCTGGGCAGCAACTGGATCTTATAAGATGAGCCGTATAGACGATGAAGTACGAGCATCATACTAACTGATCCCTTTCTTCGAACCCTTTTCAATACCACCTGTTGCACATATAAAATCGAAGTTACCAATTGAAAGAGGGAATTTTGCACAAACTTTAATAGCTGGGTAAGTAAATTTTTCAAGGAATTCATACAACAGAACCGTGGACCGGTACCCGCGTCCTGTAAGAGAGACATCTAGAAAGAGAGAGAGAGAGAGAGAGAGAGGGATCGGTTGTTGGTGGATACCTTCTTACCTACGATTTGCATGAGGAGAGAGAAATGTGTGCTCAATCCGCAAGAAAGAAGAACACAACGCAATTGTCAGGAATTTTTATCGTTTTGGGGCTTCGGCCCGGATTCGAATAGGCTGCAGGTAATGCTACAAAATTTTGTTTGTTTTATTTTTAAAATTATATTATTTTAATTTATCATACAAATTATTTATTAAAATATATAATACCAAAATAATATAATTAAAACGGGCAAAACTGTAGCACTACACGTGCAAAAATAGAAAAATACAGCTCCCCAAATTCCTTCGGCCCAGCCAATGTTTGACGACCTCGTATGTTTCTGACTTTTGGGATCTCCTAAAGGTGCACACTTTTTTCCTCTCGAACACATCCCTTCACATTTTTGGGCGATAGCTATCCAAATTAATTGGTCTGATTTTTTTATTAATTTTTTATTAAAAAATTATAATTTTTTATTTTTCGTTAATTTTTTATGAATTATTAGTTTATTTTGACAAAAGTATTTAAAAAATTAAAAATAATAAAGCAAAGTTAAAAAAATCTAGAAAAAATAAAAATAATTTAAAATTATAATTTTTTTTCTTATTTATCTTTTTAGTGACACTTTTTTAATTTCTAAACATAATTTTATACTTATTAAATTTTTTTAATAAAAATATATCAATAATTTATAAAATATTAAAATCAAAATAATAAATATAAAAAAACAAAAGAATTTAATCAAATGGGGCCTAATTCAACGAACCTATGGCCCCCACCCTGTTTTGTTTTATAGGGCCTTGGAGCAAGTGCAACCTCTCCGATATCTTCACCCAATTGGTTATGTAGTCAAAACCCAGATCACCGATGGCAATCATGGACAATCGACCTTGACACTCAATTTTTATGGGCCTTTATTAACTGTTAAAATTTTAAAAGACTATGAAGTATTTATTTTATATATAAAAGGAGAATATTAGTTTAGTGTCTTTTAATTTTATCATTGTATATATTGTTCAATTTCTATATTGTTCCTGAAATATATTCTTAATTATTTTTAAATTATCTTAATCACCCCATAACTATAAAGATAAAAATTACAACTTATCTTCTACTAAATACTTCACATAACCACCCACTATCACTACTATTAAACAAGGTCACAATTCTTTAATTTACACACACACATCGTGTGAGCTCCGACCTCTAGTATAATAAAAAGAAGAGATAAATGGTGAATATAATAGAAGGAAAAATTAAAATTTACTTGGTTTGTTTATTTTTTATTGAAGGGGAGATATAGATATGATTGATTTTTTTTTTTTATAGTTGATGAGAGTAGATGATATAAAATTATGATAATTTTATATTTTACCCTTATACAACTCTTTTGTTGTTAGTAGTGATTTTCTTTATTTTTTTAAAATTTCGATTCAACTTTTTGAATGAATCTAATGAAACACTATCTACAAACTATAAAAATTATAAAAATTAAACAAAAAAAGTAAAATATACTAAAAAAATTAAAAAGCCAAAATATCAAATCAAAATTAATTAATTTTTTCATATTATGATAATTTTTTATAACATTTTATCATCTCTTGGGTATGTTTAATTTTTTATTTTAAAAAGCAAAACCAAACACATTCATAATTATTCACATCAAAAAATAAAACTAATTATTTTTTGATACAGCTAAAAATACAGTGTTTTATGGAGTTATCTTTTCTTTGTATTAGGCTAGTACGGACAAATAGTGGGCGTTGTGCCTCAACCAACACAATCCCCCCCCCCCCAACACACACACAATTTTTTGTGTTTTGTGCACATAATCTATTAACAAAATTTATTTTAGAATTTTGAATTCGGGTTAATTTTGAAATATTCTTTTCGGTAAATTTTTGAAACTTTTTTCAAAAATAAAATTTAAAGAACACGACTGAAAGTGGTTCAAATGAGCGGTGTCAATCAATTTTTTTTAATGAGGCAATGACAAAATAGGCATATTTTTGTGATTTTTTTTTTATTTTTGTCATTGCCACATTAAAAAAAATAACAGACACCGCTCATTTAAATCTCTTTCGATCATGTTCTCTGAATTTTATTTTCAAAAAAATTTTAAAAATTTACCATTGACTTAAACGAATATTTTGAAATTAATCCTGAACTCAAAATTTTTAAATAAAATTTTATTAACTAGATAAAATATGGACTAGTACACAATATTATATAGCACATTGTCTAGCACACAATATTGTATTCCACCAATTGATCTTTTAAGGGTAAAAAAGTAATACTCACTTCCCGGATAAAATATGGACTGATATTACCTTGGCCATATTTAGTCCACCACAAAGGGAATATAATAATTCATTGATAAGTTATCTTGGGTCTAAAACAACAAAACAAATCCCGAATTTCTTTTAATCCGGATTATTTTATCTGGGCATATTTCATCAGGAAGCATCCACTACTACCAAATAGGCCCTATGTACAAACTCATCCACACTCTGCTTTATAACTCCTCATTTCTCATTCTTTCTCACCACAAGAATTCTTGCATTCATAGTTTGAAAGTGAGAAAGAGTGATAGTTGTTATAAAAATTATGTGTACTTTTTGTGTTACCGTGATATAAAAAATAAAATCAAAAATAACAAAATCATAAAATGATAGAACTTAAAAATCGCATAAAAATGTGTTAGACACTATGTTCTTAAGATAAATTTCGCTCTCACTACAGTGCTCACGATTTGATATAGACGCATGTCTCCTAAGATAAAATAATCGAATCTCACTGAAGTAGCACTCCAATCAATGGGTCTAGTGAACCACGTGATATTCTTGGACTCTCTTATATGATGACTCAATACTCAAAATAAAAAACGAAAAATAAACACAAATACTCATTAAGTTGTGTCTCCAAAAAGCTTATGTTACAAATTAAGAGAATACACTTATATATAGTAATATTCGTAACTTTTTCGAATAGTCATAAATGGAAGTAATATAACTATTCATCCAAATAGATGTCAAAAAACTAAACACTTAAATAAATGACATGGCTATTCATCCGAATAGATGTCAATGACTAAACACAAATTTACACTAATAAATAACACATTAAAATCATATAAACTTCAATATAAATAAATTCTATTTGAATTTCTCCAATCATATTAATTGGAGTCAATTTTTTATTCACTTTTTAATGATTTTGAACAAATCAAATATAAGTTCTAAAATCATTTTCCCAACAATCTCCCACATGAATTAAAATTGACTAGATAAACGATGCAAAAAATAATGTAGACAACAGATATAGTACAAATGAAAATATACTGCAAAAGATACGTAACTTTTGCCTTGAACCTTCCCTTGTGAAAAACTATCGGATTTACTCGCTAATCAAGGGTAATCAAGGGACGTGACGCCTTGAATTATTCAGTTTTTTGTGTAAATCAAAACAATAGAATTTACACAAGATCTTTTCAAACATATTTGGTTTTTATAGTTGTGCTCATTTTGACCCTGGACAATTCCTGATTTTGTGAATGCTCTAGAGAACTCAGCCTTATCGTTCTCATAGAAGCACTCATTTATACTGATATAGGCGACTTTCCATTAAAAGTATCCTGACATACCCACTTGGATTTTCAAGATATGAGAATCATTACCAACGTAGTTTACCCTAAATAACGTTGTAGACATCACTGTTATATCCTAGAAGTGAGTAAAATAAATTATCTCCGCAATGATGCTACCGAGTCACACACAACTTTGTCGTCCCATTGAACCTAGATCTTAAGATCTCCAGTCAACTAGGTAGAGTTATATTGAGGCAACTCTTAAATGATAGGCTTAAATCTTATTCCCCTCAATACGTTCACTTGCTCTCTGATCAACACCCCTTGAGTAACAGATCCATATTTTGTTTTTTAACCGATTTATTACATATACCAACTTCAAATGAGAACAAATTTTGTATGAAATTATGTCGTCAATCATCAATTCGAGACTTATTATACTACTCGATGCCCTTTCAATTAATATGAATTTTGGCATGGAGTTTATAATACAATATGTGAGTAATTACAGAAATCACATTTTTCTCCACAATTATGTATAATCTAGAATTTGGTCACATAATTATCAATATTTTTAAATCATCCAAACAATTAAAATAGTCACAATTAATTACCCATACTTGTATTTACTAAAAAACGTAGTTGTGACGACTCATTGTGCCACTTCATCTATTTTGTAAGAAGAAACTAACCAAAATAATCGCCAAGTACTTTCTCTAAAGTTTAATACTTAGTGTACAGGAATGCGACATTATAACATAGAAATCAAATCGGTTCAAACATTAGAATCTTACAATAGTCTCCAAAATGGTACAACCACTCATTCTAGATGAGTACACCAATTTGCGAATTCTGTCACTATATAAAATGTTATAATTAAAAACAATTAAAAATATTTAAAAACAAAACAAAGCCAAAAAACTAACCCGTTCAAATATAGAAGACTTTTAAGCTTTATCGGCCATTAATGATTTTCTCATGGTTAACATCCAACAGGGGCACCAAACCAACTAAGATAGTCAGCTCTCACCGAGATGTATATTGGTCGCTCAGAGTCAGAACCACCGCAAAGTTACCGATCTTAAATCGCACGGAACTCCGGCAACGATCAGCACAGGTGTATGTCTCTCTCTCTCTCTCCCTCTCTCTCGCGTTTATTATGGATAATTCAGATGCTTAAAAGTAACAGATTTCGGTTCTAGTGAATAATCCCAACTTTCAGGAGTAAGGGTATGTCGTGATTCGTGAGTACTAGACAATTAGGGGCCTATTCTTTTTAGCCTTTCTTTGGGAACCTGAAGCGGAGGTCCCTGCACCTTACACTGATAATTTGTAGATCTGGTCGACTCGTTTGCAGATTTCTAACTAGTCCGATGTGAGAAGACTATAAGGGCTACGTGCAGCATGGCTTTTGCTGATGTGATCATATGTTGCCTTGATTCCATTAGACAAGTAAGCCTTTTTGTGATCATAGCTTGAACGGACAAAATGTTGTGCATCCCCATTGTCAATGGCGGAAACAATGTCATGGGTGGGGTGGGGTGCAAGCTGTGTATATTCTCCCTTTCTCCGTTGACATGGGTTGGATATCAGATCATTTTGCATCCCACAAATTAATTGCAACAGTCTTTTGCAAACCAAAAGGAAGAAATTTTGGCGACATTTTTTATTGGATTTGTGGTTCGAGTAGGATACTTTGTGAATGAGATAATTTGACATCTATCTAGAAGTTATTTTTTTTGGAGGTGCTATAGGAAGAGGTCTTCAACTTTAAAATTAGAAATGCCATTGTATAAAAGAATATATGCCAGGAAATTTGCTCAAATTTTGATTATGTAGTCCGCTCAAGGGAGCAATGTTGTTGCTCTCATTTGAGCTCTGACTTATTGCGTTCGGGTGCATCTCATCTGTGCTTGAGCGCAACCTGAGACGGAGGAGTTTTGGTGAACACATCTTTGGACTTCCTAAAGTTAGTTTTTGGGTATTTCGCCTAATACACGAGGCCTTGTATCCCAGAGAAATGCTAATTCGTGAAATTAGACTGAGGGAGTGGGGGAAAGATGGGTTTTCTTCTCCTTCTTGAAAAACTCCGTCGTAGCTCTTTTGTAGCATTGATTCTCCATTGATGGTGAAACCTTATCTTGTTTGACTGCCTATGGACAAAGGCTAACACGTAACAGTATCTTGCTTTCTCGTGCGTCCTTGTTCTCTTTTCTCTCTTTCTTTGTGACTTCACGCTGCTGATTTTTTTCATTCATAGTCACCATAATCATATCTGTTCATATGGGTTTGTGTGAGTTCTTTGGAGGCTCTCCGTGCAAGAACACGTTTATTTCTTCCAACACCAGGAGCTGGCAAGGCAGCCCTTCGGATTTTTGTCCTTGCGTGCCATTGTGTCTGTATGATATGGGTAGCAGTAATGGTTATTTGGAATGGGTAGACACAATAGGAAGCTATGAAAACAACACAGACGTGCATGCTACGGCTGTATCAATGTCTTCTATAGGGAAGCATCATTGGGTACCTTAGCAGGAAAATGTAACTGTCGCAGTCCATTACTTTATTGGGTTGAATCTTGTAATTACTATCATGAAGTGTCATTGTTTTTGTTTTCTAAGATTCTTCTTTATGTTGTTAAGATATCTGAGCACATTGAAGGAACAACTGTCTACTTAGATGCTGGATGTACGGAGTGTTTCCAGTTTATCGGGGCATACCCTCTGTTACTGGAACTTGGAGTACATGCTGTTCGCAGCTTGGAAAACATGTCTTCTCTTGATATGGTAAGTAATTGTTACAAAATAGGTACACCGCATTTGTACATTTATAACTGTTTGGCCAGTTCTGAGGTGTGCTGCTGCTGCTGCTACTGTTACTACTGTTGCTGCTGCTACCACTGCCACTGCCACTGCCACTGCCACTGCCACTACCACTACCACTACGACTACCACCACCACCACCACCACCACCACCACCACCACCACTGCTACTACCACCACCACCACCACTGTGTTTATTTCCTCTGGCCTATGGTTTAGTCTTTAAAAGTTGTGCAGTTTATTTTAAACTCTCCGTATGAAATGAATTTAGATGCTTGGGAATTGAGTTTGCTTTCTGATTTTCTGCAATAATTTCAGTTTCTAGCTCAGACTTCTAAAGTTCCTGAAGAAGAAATACCCGCAGGAGGAATGGATTAGGCAACTTGTAGAACTACTAATGCAATAGTTACTTTCTTAATATTTTTTCCCATAATCTGCAGAATATGACCAGATATTGCTTGTTACTCACCAGTTACCATTTAAAAAGTACCGGATATTCTTTTCAACCAAAGCACTGCCTCTTTCTGTTCCTACCAACCCCACTCTTAAATGTTTCTTATGTTCTCTACTTGTTAGGTGATAAGATCACAAGGGCAAAAAAAAAAAGAGTTGTATCGTTCATCTGTTCGTTCTTTCCCTCCTGCGCAACCAAAGTTATGAAGGGAAACTGCCTTCCCTTTTCCTAGGGTGAACTTTTGTACACCTCCTTAATCTGATGACTCCTATATGTCCAATCCTTTTGATTTATTAATGTTCCCCCTGAAATTTTCTTCTTAAAATGTAGGTTGTGCTCCACATTACAGTCCATACCTAGAAATATGTGGAACTAGAATGCGTAATGGCATAAAATTCACAACATCTATGAGCGGTGTGCTCGCAATGTTTATGTTGGTTTTCTTATAATTTCCTTAATTAAACAAGAGTATGGGTTGAGATCTTATGACTTTCTATTGGCTTCTTATCTCCAGGTGGTCAATTGGAGTCCAACATCAGATCCTGCAAGAAAAGTTGTGGTCTTCACATCGCGGCTTTTAAGTGATGCACATCGTTATATCTTACGTTGCCTTAGCACGCATCAAAATTTTAGCCATTGCACTATATTTACGTCGATCTCAGAGGTGCTTCTCTGGCATTATTGCCTTGGTTGTCAGACTATGAAATTTTCATTCATCATTCCCAACCTTCAATTTTATGCTAATTATTATATTTCTCATGTAGTATCATTGTAGTTTTCACCGTGGGAATTTAATGTGGGAGATGACAATTGAAATTTCTTTTGTAACTTTATTACTTGTGAATGTGATGTCTTGAGGGGATTTTAGTGTTGGGGAAGGAGAGGGAGGATGGTCTTAGTGCTCCTTCTACAAGAAGTTTGTTGGACTTAGGTGATATTGACTTTCTCATGGATATTCTGATTGTTGTGGTCACAAAGTTGGTCTAGACCATGGGAATTCAGCTCTATTATGGTTGGATGTAATTATCTAGGCGTTTGAAGAGAGAATCAGTTATGTTTTTATCCTTAAAAGAATTCTCTTTTATGGAAGTACCTATTGTACTAGATATTAGGGCTTTTAGTAGAAGTAGAGTGCCTCTCTTCATTAAGAATGGATAGTTAAGATGAGGTCCTGGTTGCATTTTGTTAGCTACAAGAGAAGCTGATTACATTTTACTTGGAAGTTAAAATTTTCTTAACTAAGAATCGAAGAGCTTCATTAAGTATGCTTTAAGGCTGAGTTCTAGTGCCTGGTGGATATTTGGATGAGAGATTCTGAATGACTTCCCTTTGCAAGTGAAGGTGGCAAGAGGAGCAGAGGAGGTTGGGTACTGTACCACGTTAGTGTAGATGAAACTTTAAGGACTCACTCGTGTGCCATCTTTCCTCATTAGCATGGTTCAAAGATTATATTATTTCACCCTAGCAATAAAAACATCCAGAAAGTTATGCAACTCCATTCTAGAATTTATCTGCATATGCTTTAAAGAATTGTTATTGATAGTATTAGTTGAAGATCTTATTCAATATTTACCAATTGCAGATAGCTCACTCAGCCTATCCTGATTCACCTCTAGGACCTGACGCGTATCACGAATATGAATCCTTGCTTGTGCAAGATTATGAGGAGCTTCTTAAAAGATGCGAGGCAAAATTCAAACAATCAGGAGAAAGCAAGCTCAAGGAAAATTTGACACTGGATGATGGAGGATGGTCGCAACTCTCTTCCAGTGAAGAAGACATTTCTGCCCTCGAATCAGTTTCAGTTGCAAAAGAATCATACGAAGATGGCCCAACAGCCCATGTAGAAGCTGTTGGGAAAAACATGCTAGTTTCTGTTCATCACTTCCCTTTGATATTGTGCCCTTTTTCCCCCAGAGTGTTTGTCTTACCTTCTGAGGGATCAGTTGCTGAAGCATATTTATCAGCTCAACATGAGGATTCCCTAAGTCCTGGGTTGCCTCCATTAAGTACTGGCTTTCCTCCTGACGGTGAGGATATCCCTCCCGGGGCTACCCTTACAGCACAATTTCTCTATCATCTGGCTGCGAAGGTATAAATTGTTTACATTATCAGACCCGAACAATAAACACGTTCACCACTCAGTGCTGACTCCATTTTTTAAAAAATTTTCTTCCTCTTATTTATTTATTATTATTATTATTATTTTTGGGGGGTGTTGTAATTATATGGTTTTTACAATTTTTTCGCTTCAAAATTATCAGGGTTCTTTTGTATTAACTTTTTCAAAGTTGTTGAAGTACATGTGTTATTTTTTAATTTAATAACAATTGTCCCTAAATTTCTGTTTGTTGCTAAATTTCTAATGCATATGAAATAAACACTAATGCATACCAAAATGAACACTAAAGCAGTAAAACTTACTCTTATGGATTTGATTTTTCCTTTTCTTTTGGTTTTCTTTCTTCCCGTTATACTGTTCATTTGCGCTGATTATTGTTATTCATTCCAGTACCATAACCTCAAATTCCCTTCTAAAACATGTAGATGGATCTCAAAATGGAAATATACTCCCTCGGCGATTTATCAAAAACTGTTGGGAAGCTGTTGACAGATATGTCCAGTCTTTATGATGTAGGGCGTCGGAAGCGATCAGCTGGGCTTTTACTCATTGATCGCACACTTGATCTTCTTACCCCATGCTCTCATGGGGACTCACTCGTTGATCGAATCTTTTCAGCTTTGCCTCGTAGGGAACGAACAACATCGTCTACTCACATGAAAGGTTCACAAACTCAACTCAAACATGGCCCTGTTGACTTGCAACGTGCTCCTCTTGATGTTCAGATACCATTGATGAAGTTTCTTAGGGAAGAAGATTCTACCACTGAAAATTTTCGACTGTTAGAAAGCATTGAAGCTTTTCTGCATGGGTGGAATTCTAGTGACTTAACTTTTCAGACTACAGAGTTGCTTAATCTTAGTACTAAACTTCATGATGAAAAGGAAAAATCTTTTCATTCTGTGAGCAGGATACTTAATGGGTCATTTGTATCAGCAGAAAGTTTTCGCGGAATGCCCTACCTAGAAGCCATACTGGATAGGAAAACGAAAGATGGTTCTATACTGATAAGGAAATGGCTTCAAGAAACTTTACGTCGGGAAAATATAAATGTGAATGTGAAAATTCGTCCTGGTTTTGCAACAAAATCAGAGTTGCATCCTCTGATCAAAGCACTGGCTAAAAGCGATTCATCATTAATGAAAAACAAAGGAATTATTCAGGTAGCTGCAGCCACATTACATGCTCTGGATGAAGTAAATAGTGCCAAATGGGATGCATTTTTAAGTGTTGAGAAAATGTTAAACGTAAGCGCTGGAGACACTAGCCAGAGCCTTGCTGCTCAAATTACTGATCTTATAAATAAGAGTGGTGTAGTTGGATCACGTGTAAAGAAAACTGGTACAGTGGAGCCTTCACAGGGAATTTTTTCTTTTCAAGATGTTTTACTGCTCATAGTTTCTGGATATATATTGGCGGGTGAGAATTTTCCTACCTCTGGGTCTGAGGGTCCATTTTCTTGGCAAGAGGAGCATTTCATGAAGGAAGCTATTGTTGATGCTGTTCTAGATAACCCAGGAGTAGCAAAACTGAAGTTCCTTAATGGTCTAGCAGAAGAGCTTGAAGCAAATTTTAACAAGATGAACTCAGAGGAAGCAAAGGAAGAATCTGTGAGCCAATTGCAAAGTGATGATTTTGATGACGATGATCAGTGGGGTAGTTGGGGTGATGAAGATGCTGATAAAAACAGTAAGAAAGAGCAAGTGTATGGTGACATGCAGCTGAAGTTGGAGTTGCATGACAGGGTGGATAACCTTTTCAAATTCCTCCACAAGTTATCTTCTATGAAGAGGAGAAATCTACAGTTTAGTGAAGGAACATTTGGCGTGGAAAGTAATTTCAGTGATTATCCCTACTCCAGTAAAGGACTGATTAATAAACTACTGACAAGGATCTTGGGAAAGCATGATATACCTGGTTTGGAGTACCACTCCTCTACTGTTGGGCGCATTTTTAAGAGTGGGTTTGGAAGGTTCGGCCTTGGACAGGTGGTTCTCCATTCCCTGTTTTTTTATAATCCTTCTCTCTTCCTTTCGTTGTCTTCTTTCTCTTTACTCAATAAGTACCATGATGTGTTCATTGTATGAATATGATAAACTCGGGTTCTTGAATCCTGCAGGCAAAACCCAGTCTTGCTGGCCAAAATGTTCTTTTGGTATTTGTTATTGGGGGCATCAACGGACTTGAGGTAGGGTTTTAAGAAACAGGCTCTTTTACTTCTTCTGACTTCTTTTGTTGAGGTTTTGATACATTCACCTTATGGTTAAAACTAGTGTCACTTAGTCTGGGATCCACATATAGGTTTGTGGCAGTTGAGTAATACACAGACACATCTGTACGTGCTCAAAATATTTAACTTGAATAATAGGAACCAGTATTTGAATCATCAAATCGAGTAACATGTGCTATCCATAACGCATTCTACTGGTTACGTAACAATTACCTAGTGTAGTCTTCGGCAATTGAGCAAAATGCTTATATACTACAGGAAGCTAAATAGTTGGAAGCCAATCATTAACCTTGTTAACATCGCCATCTTTAGTTCTTTACCAATGTTTCTTAAAAATTTGTACTCCTTATTTCAGCGTCATTCAGAAACCTCTGTTACTAGGTAGTAAAATAAATTGTGTACTATTATGGTAATCATATAGCTATCACAAACTAATCGTACAAATATATTGAACTTCAAATTATATGCATCATTCTTCAAAAGTTGGGCTTGCCACTTCGTTTCAGAGTGGTTGAAATTTTGAACTCTGGGCAATGGCATGATAGTCCGTGGCATTATCTTCTCCCCAACCCCAACCCCAAAACCAACACCCCCCCAACACACACACACACACACACACACACACACACACAAAGAATGTCTGGAGTAAAGCACCATTCATTTATTTTTCTTTTCAAAATTATGATGAATTTTGTCCTCTCGTTGTATCGCTAGGTACGTGAAATTCAGGAGGCATTATCCGAAAGCGGGAGACCTGATATAGAACTGATTATTGGCGGAACAACTTTTCTAACTCCTATTGACATGTATGATTTGCTTTTGGGCGACTCTAGTTACATTTGAAACTGCCTAACATTCTTTTCTCTCAATGATTGTTATTCAGAGAGAATCTCCATGTAAATTGTCTGCTCCCTTTTTTCTCTTTAACACAGTGTAAGTTGTTACCGTTTGATGTAAGTTAGGATTATAATCAATTGGCACCATACAACCCTCCAGACTGAAGAAAAACCAAAGGTGGGATGCCAATAAATGAAGAGATACGTATCCTGGTTTTTTGCCTCTTTTTCTTCTTCTGGGCTGGGATCCGAACGAAAAGCTATGTTGAACAGTTTTGTCACTTTGGGATATCATGATTGCTCTCTCTCTCTCTCTCTCTCTCTCTCTCTCGTGCGCGTGCGTGGAATGCGGAGATGGAATCCCAGCTTTGTTGCCTTTTCGCAAACAAAAAGTCTAAGAACACGTGTTCCGGATACATCCGGACATTAATGTGTTCGAAATAGTTGGATGCACGTGGAATCATGTGCATCCAATAGTTCTGGACACATCTATGTTCGGAGGTGTCCGGAACATGTGTTTTCCAAGCATTACACTTTCGCAAAAGAGCTTCTTTACCAAGCTGAAGTTGATCCATGTATCTGGCTTCCTTGCTAGGTTTCCTTAGGTTACATGCATCTGATATTGTACTATAATGTATGTTTATGGTACGCATTGGTTTAGTTTATGTCTTATTTTAATGTAATCACGAACAGGTGTACGGTGAAAAATGAAGTGATGCATTTTAATGGCTAAGGTGCTAATTTTATGATCCGTTATGATTTTAATGCTTCACTGGTCACGCATGTTCATATTTTATGATTTGTTTTGTTACGTATTTTTTAGTTCATTTGTTACTACTTTACGTATTATTTTAGTGTAGTTAAAAACAAATGTGTACAATGGGCACTAAAATATTACACATTATTTAGTTAGTTACGAAAATATTTAGTGTTAGTTATCACCTAATTATATAAATTTTGATCAACTGTGTATAATATGCTTCTCCTTTTTATGGTGTTAGTTATCACCTAATTAAGCTTTTCGAGTTACGTTTAATTGTATGAATTCAACATTATAACTGAAGAGTTATTTCAATAGAATTGTGATTTTTTATGTTTGGTTTATCAAAGAGAAAAACAATCCTCATTCCGATTTGAATAATTATTTACTCAAATAAAAAAAACTAATTAGTCTATTAAAAACTTAAAAAATCACCATTTTATTCTATTTTTTTTAGTGGTGAGATAAATATTTTTATATTTTGTTAATACATATAAAATGTGGCCATATTAAGTAAGTATAAGAAAAAAATTTAAAGTCTTCTATGTCCTCTTCCGTTTTGGCTTTTTAAGTCTTCGCTTTCCTAATAAGTTCTTCTATTTCTCTCTAGCTCTCTAAATTAACTTACTGGGCATTAGCATTCACAACTCTTCTCTATACTCATCCTTCTTTCTTTTTCTTTCAATTGATTCACTCTTTTCCAGGAAGATTGCTATGAAAAAGAATTCTTAATGAGAGAGAGGGGGTTGATTGATTTATTAACCCACTATTTATAAAGATTATAAGAGAAAAAATTCTTAGAGAAAAAGAAGGAATTGCTATAAAATTTTTTAAAAAAAAAGAGAGATTAATCCACTCTTTATAGAGATTGCTAAAGAAAAAAATTCTTAGAGAAAGAGAGGGAGAGAGGAAAGAGTGCAGAGAGTGAGTGAATTATTTTTTTTCACTTGTATTCTTTGTTACGAAGAGTAACACTTAAATACAAATTCGAGTCTTCTTGATTCCTATGTATTCTAATTGTATTTCATTCAGTTTCATTCCGAGCATTATCTAATGTCATTTAAATGTTGGTTCAATACTATTGAACCAAATTAATACTGTTCAATTTGAATCGTTGTGAGTTCACTTTAGCCTATTCTGAAAAGGCAAGCGTAAAAGTTCTTAAATTTTAGTCCAAATCAATCTCTTAGGTTTGATTTTTCAGTAGTTTTCTTTTGATTCGGGTCTGAATAACTGAGAGCCAATTCATAGCTTTTGATTTTTATTTATTTTACAAATAAAAACTTCATAACAAAAACTAATTGAAAATTGGGAAGGGAAATTGGTGGGTGTAGAGAGAAAAAAAAGGTACATAATTATTTGTAGTAATTATTGATTTATTATTTTTTTATTTTTTGGTATATTTTTTTACAATTTTTGTTTTGTGTCAATTTTGTATGATTTTTGATTCGTCTTGATAAGAAATTTAAAAAAAATATAAAATTATGTTTAAAAATTAAAAAAATTTAAAAAAAACAAAAAATAAATTCAAAACAATATATGTGTTGATTTATTTTCATCTTTAGTAATTTTTTTAATTTTTAGATATAATTTTATACTTTTTAAATTTTTTTGTTTAGACGAATTAATAATTACTAAAAAATGACAAAAAATAATAAATACAAAATTTTTAAATAAAAATAAAAATAATTAATTTAGTTAATTTTAACAAAATAGACAAAAAAAAATTGATTCTAACTTCCAGTCTTCCACTGCAAAAACTTCAAACAGAAACCCTTGCCTGCAGCGCTTGAACCTCTCTCTCTCTCTCTCTCTCTCTCTCCTGAGAATAGCCCATCTCCCACGCCCCCAATGGCGACTTTCGAGCTTATACTCTCTCAAGCTCGCCGTCATTGCTTATCAAAGCCCATTTATCAGCTTCCTTTCCTCCTCCGTTCAACACCAACCTCTTCATTTCTAGAATCCCACAGATCACTCTCCTCATCCTCCTCGTCCGCATCCCCTGACGCAACACCCCAGTCAGATAATCCACCCAACAACGAACCCACAAGAACAACACGCCAACCCCCGTCGATTCAACCTGTTTCATACCCTATAAAACCCAAAGACCCATCCCCACCTCAGCAAAACCCTCCTCAATCCGCACCACCGCCGCCTCCTCGACGGCCACAAGAACCCGAAAATCGAGTAAATCCTGATAACCGAGCTTGGACTCGGGAGGATATTCGGTACGTGAAAGATGTCCCGAAGGCATCTCCAATCTCGTACCCGTCTCGGGTAGCGCCGCTGCCGGAAGACAGGGTGGTGGCGGCTTCGCATGAGGGAGGAGAGGGGAAGGAGGCCGAGGAGGAGAAGAAGGAGGTGGATGAGCAGTTGGTGAGAGAGGAGAGGATAATTCAGGCAGATAGGAGGATTAGTAGGTGGGGTGGTTTAAGGGGGGTAGAAGAGGAGAGAGTTGCTTTCCCCACTCTTATCAAGCATGAGCAGAAGAATAAGAAGGTTATTTATGATCTCCAAGAGGCCATTGGACTCGTCAAGGTCAGTGTTTTTGCTTCTGGATTTCTTTAACATTCTTTATGATTTTCGAGTTAGGGGTGGATAGCAGATTTAGATGAAATGTTCCATGCCATCTGATTTGTATTACTGTTTCGAATGGCCTAGTTGAATGCTCTTGATTGGTTTTACGTGTTGAATATAATATGAGGATGAAGAATCCAAGTGAATTATATCTGAGGTGAAATGAATTAGGAACAAAAACCTGTGATATATAGCAGCTCTCCTCTCGGATTTATGAAGTCACATTTGATTTTTGAATCTTTAGGCTTTTCTCGTGTAGATCTTGCTGGATTTGTGAATAGTGTATATGTGGAATCAGTTCATGCTGATTACTTGCTATTCCTGAATAATATGTGTTGTGAGAGAATTCTGTATTGAATGATAATTTGATCACATCCATAAACCAACTGATATCTGGATTTACTTTGTCATGCAAAATTTAATGTTGTCTCACAAACCAGGTGATTTATCTTCTCCTTCAAAATTCACTCTGCCACAGGAGCGGCTTCGTTTCTACTTCTGAAAAGATTACACTGTCTAAAGTTTTGGAATGCTTATAGATGTTAATATGGTGGCATTCATTGGATTCTAATCTGGGTGAGATGAGCCTACCTAGTTTCGCAATGAATCTGGCTACTATCAGATATCGTCTAATGATTTTGGTTTTGAAAAGACAAATCTTGGGCTGTTATTCAAATTTATTGTATTTTTTTCGCACTAAGATCTTTTCCTAGAAGTTGACAACCTCAGTTGCATAATTAATAGTCAGAGGTGTACTAAATCCACTACGTACCACACCACTGAGCAGCACTATTTCGCTGCTCATAAGTACTTTGCTCGACTTCTTTCGTTCCTCTCTGGAGGTTGCTTGCTAATTATTTTGCATTCTTTCTATTGTTTTTTCAGGCTAATGCCAAGGCAAATTTCAATGAAACTGTTGAAGTACATGTAAATCTTGCTGCTGAACTACGTCGGACTGACCTGGTATTTTTCTAGTTTAACTGTAGAGACTTATTCACTTGTGTACCGCTTCATTTTCTTTTTGTTTTGCGCTTTACTTAAGCCGTATTCTGTCTTGGGATTATGATGTTAGTTCATATTGGTTAAGAATGATCCACGCAAAGGACATTATGGTGTATATGGGAGTCGTTATGCTGCCATATTCTATTCTGTATATTATTTTCTTTTTTTCACACTTTTACCCACCGACAATACTGGTTCAGTTCGATTGAATTTCGCATCTAGGATGTATTCACATCTAATTCTGTTGGAGCATTTGCACCTAGGCATGTTGGCACTGTTTGATGAGGTGTGGTCATGTTGATCTATGATGTTACTAACTTTTCAGTTTTCACTATTTTTAGCTTAGTCACTATGATTGGTGCTGATGGTTACAGATTCCGACTGTACTTTTGTCAAGTGTTGCCTTTTGCACTATCTTTCATGCTCTTAATAGACCAAGAATTACAAGCATGGCTCACACTGGATTCATGCCTTGTAAATGTTTTAAAAAAAAATTCAACATCTGAAGAGTGCATCGCCAACTGAATCCCAACAATGTCGAAAATCATTCTCCAAAAAGCGCTCTAGCCTTGGTAGATTGTCAGAGAAGTGATTCATACTCTTCCCCGACCCATTCTTAGGCAGAACCACTATGCAATAGTCTTGCTCATGTGCACATATATATGTATGTGTGTATGAAAATGTGTACTTAACAATACAATGTATATCTATCTACGTATGTAGACTTGTTTCTGTGTGTGTGGTTTTCTGATTTCTACGCATTCTTAGGCAAAATATTTGCATCTTGTGCTATTACCTGCCTCTTCGAATGCTCTTTTAACATAAGAATTGAAAGTAAAAGTGGATACCACTTCGGTTCTTAAATAGTAGTTGCAAGCACTGCTCGTGATCTATTCTTGTTAAAGTCTGTCGGTTACACATTTTGTGTTCGGCACCTCATTATGTCCTGTAAATATTGATTTTAACAGCAGTTTGAATTGAAATGCAGAAGCTGGATGGTATTGCAACTTTGCCTCATGGTACGGGGAAGGTACGATTTGCTTGTGCCAGATTATGGTATCTTTTTCTTAGGGTAATGCTATCTATTTTGTTTGTGTTTATATGACACGAATATTTGTTTAATTTCAGGTTGTTAAGATTGCTGTCTTTGCTGAGGGATCTGCCGCAGATGAAGCCAGAGCTGCAGGAGCTGCTATTGTTGGCGGCGTTGAACTTGTTGAGGAGATCAAGAGTGGTAATGAATTTCCATTCATTTGGGCCTCACTGTCATTTAATACAGTGTCACTTCTATTCCATTGCTGTTTTATAGAAACAGAAATCAACTTGTTTCAGCATTAAGATATCCTTGAACATGTGCAGGCAATGTTAAGGCTGATTTTGATATATGTATTACAACGCATCAATTTGTTCAACGACTTCAAAAGGTTTGTTAATTTGAATATCTATAGAGCATGTCCAATAGTGATAGGTATAATACCTATCCAAAATTCAACTGTTTTCATTTTAACTGGTGATTTTTTATTATTCATTCCAACAACCTCTCTATTATTGCTATTGTCTTTTAAAATATTATTTATTTACTAGTATATTTTAGACAAGATGAAAGAGAATGAGTGAGGTGATTGAATAAACATGTAAATTTTATGAATAAATTATGAGATACCTAGTGAATAGTGCCTCAATAGATTTACCTAGGCACTATTTGCAAAACTAGAATACCTAGCCTTTTATTGAGGCTCTTGGAGCACAATTTTTGTGTTTTGAATAGCTAAAGTAGCTAAAAATCTCATTTAGCTAGTCTCTTGGTGATGCTAATACAAACTGGTGTCTCAGAAAAGGAAGTACATTGGAATGAGAGATTATGCTTTTTATTTTGCAGCTGGGGAACGTCCTTAAAAGTCGAATGCCTAGTACTAAAGTAAGTGAAGTGTTGTTTTAATGGTTATTTTTGTTGTTGCCACTTCCTTTTCTTCTCTGTCATCTATTTGTGGAGACCCAATATTTAGAATTCTCATTAGTTATATTCTCAAAGCATTTATTGCAAAATGTGGCATAGGCTGGGACTGTGACTGAAGATGTTGCTAAGGCAGTGAGGGAAGCAAAACGTATTGTTAAGTTAAATAAGAAAGACAAAGCTGCAGTGGTGCATGCTGGCGTAGGGAAGGTACAGGCCGTTTTTTTTATTATGCTTCATCTAACACCGGATATGAATGCTTGATATCATTTTGTTGGGGCTTTACGCGCAGGTGAGTTTTTCAGAGGAGGCTCTACGCGAAAACATTGGTGCATTTGTGAACGCCCTTTTGGTTGCAAAGCCTCCTGGCTTGAAGAAGAGTAAGTAATATGAACTATATGTTTGCCAGTTTGCCTGACTTAATTTGTTGGTGAGATTGAGTGAAAGTCTATTGTTTATTTTCTTAACTGCGTTGCAAACTAAAGTGCACCATAATTCCTTGTTGCGGGGATATGAGATCGGGTGAAAATCTTGTACTTCTTGGAGTTAATCAGCTTGAAATCAGGATGTTCTGGAACCACAGGTGAAGGTGGTCTTATGGTTTTCTCGTGCTAGAGCGAATCTGGAGTCGCTGCTAATTATTACCGTCTTTTATTTTTAAAAAACGTTGATTGGTATTGGTGTTCCTGGCCATCAGAGTTATCCTAGCTCAGATCAGGAGGGTAGTTCCAATTTGTATTGTTGCTGGAAGGTGGAAATAAAATGGAAAGGCATGGGGATTTATTACATATATTTTTTGTACTGGCTTAAGGCTGTGGTTAAGAATTTTGCTTTTGAGAATGAATATAAAACATCACTATAGTTGGTTTTAGCATCGAACACAACACCATGACAGTGTTCATGTGGTCCTAGTAAGTCTACTGCAAGACAACTATCATATGCTACGGCAAGTCCTTGGATTGAACCAGCATTCTTTTAAATGTAAAGAGACCTTGCACCTTTTTGTGATAAGGTAAAACATCAGAAGTAAATTTTCACAGGAGTTAAACTACATCAAACTATTTGAATTTTTCTCGCCTTTTTTCCAAAAATAGTTATTGGTTTGATGCTTCTGAAATGAGTCCAGTTACTCTTCCTATATTTGATGCGACCTGGTCAACTGATTAGATAAGGTTAAGTTATACGAGCTTGAGACCTTCCTATTTCATTTCAGTTGTGAAATCTTTAAAGGTTTACTTTCATTCCGACGTCTTAGATCTCTTTTTTGATTTCTTACATATTTTTTCTATGAGATATTGTGTTTTCCTCCCTTGACCAGCAATTATTGTTCAGTTTTGGTGATATTACTTGATTGCAGCAGTTAGTCTGAGTGTCTGGCTAACTTATTTAAATGGAAATTGTTTTGCATTTGTGTGATCTTCTCATTCTCTTGACTATTTTGTTTTCTGATTTTCCCCCTCCTCCAATGCAGGTTCCAAATATGCCGGATATATGAACGCTGTCCATATATGTAGCTCGGTGAGCTCTTGATACTTGCTCTATGCTTGTCCAAATATGAGTTCAATTTTGTTCATCTTAGGATGAGCGAACTTTGTTCACTTTCCGCTGTGTGCTAACACCTCGAAATTCTAATTCGACGATCAAAATCGTTTATTTTATTTTGATTTACTTATTTAGTTATCATAAAAAAATTCGACTCAATTGGACGAACTAAAAATCTAGTTTTTTACTTCGAAACTTTTAATTTTTAAAGCGTAAAAATTATATTTTTAGGTAAAATAGTTACCGATGTCCGATTGAGCAGAATTTTTTCATGACAACTAAATAAATTAATCAGAACAAAATATTCGATTTTGATCATCGAAATAAAATCTCGAGGTGATACAAACGGTGTGTCTATGGGTCCTGATGCAGATGGGTCCTGGCTACCCATATTTCATATTTATAGCTTAATTGTGTTATGCCTTGATGCAGATGGGTCCTGGCTACCCTGTATCTATTCAGTCGTTATCTGTGGCTGCTGATCGCTACACCAAAATGCAACTAAATTGATGTCGAATTATCATTTTTGGCTTTTCATGAGCTCTGATTTCGGCTTAGGACTCAAATTTTCTCCATTCCTCTCAGAATCCGGGTTCTTCCCCCACTCAGAAGGGGAAAGGGGATTGTGGGTGGGACGATTTTGGATATTGAAATACAAGCATTCCCGCACAGAGTAATACTAATGTGCATTGTTCGTTATCCTCTCTCTCTCTCACTGGAGCTTAACTTACTGGCTGATGATTCTTGAGGCAGGCAATTTTTGGCCGAAATTTATATGAGCAACTCAATATTTTGTCATTGCAGCTCGTTTGCAGAATTCATGGAGTCTGCTCTTTATTCTAATTTGTTTTCCTTTGTGTTTTGCTTCTTTCTTGTTTGGTTCTCTTTTAGTCTTTGTTTTTTAATCTTCTAATGTTACTCTTGAATCTTTTGTATCATTTTATTGTCAATAAATCTGTCGTAAAAGAAGAAAATAATATATTTTCACGTGTATCTATTTCTGTTGGTGTGAACAGTGTGTCTTCTCGGAATTTGACAGTTCCTCTGAATGTGTATTGAGAATGCATCTGTCTTTTTTCTTAGGTTGTGTTTGAATTTTGAACTTGTTAAAACGAAGGGGGAACGTAGAATGCGTTTGAATGGTTTTTCTTTCGTTGTACGTATATTCACACAAATTAATTCTTGTCTCGTTCTATAGCTGGAATCAGTTGAATGAAAGACTAACCAAATATTTTTCCATTTTCCTTGCTATGACTTATAACTGGGGTGGCAATTTTTTAAGAGTGATTTCGACTTCCAAAAAGGGATTAGATATTATCAAGAAAATTTAGAATAATAATAATTGTATAAAAGCCCTCTTAGGCGAAGACAAGATTGTTACAAGATTATATAAAAAAAATCATTCTTCAAGCTATGCCCAAACACTATAGTATAAAGTTTAATTTTCTTATATTATCCAAACAGCTCATTTAAAATCTATAATTTACAATTCAAAATTAAAAAAAAAAACCCCCTCCAAAATGGCCCTGTTAAATTAAATTGTAACGGGGTGAAGCAACGCAATTTCAAAAGTAACCTCGTGATGAGGAAGTAATGGCTGGTTTCTTTAGACATCGAGGAACTGACTTTGTCTTGTTTCAAACGGCTCTCTCTCTCTCTCTCCCTCTCTCTTTCGGCCTGTCGAATCACATCGTACGCACGTGGTAGTCCTGAGGTCATGTTTTTCGTTTGATGGCCCCCTTCTATTTCTTGTAATTTACTCAGTTTTGTTCTTAGAATCAAAATAGCCTCAGTTTGGTCCATGTATTACAATATTATTACCCTTCCTAAGAACAGCTCCAACCCAATACTGTAATTTTACCTCTATTTATTAATGAGCTAAAAAAGCTTTAAAAATATTATAAATAATATAATTATAATTTTAAAATATTAGATTAAAAATTTTCATTATCTATTAAAACTCCATTTGAATACGAAAATAATAATAAATATTACGAATTATTTCCTAAATGTAGACAATGGACAATTTGGCGAACAAAAAAAGTCTTAGAATGAAGCAAAAACAATTCTCGTTGTAGATGCAACTAAAATTAGACATGTCAAAAAATTTTGTATGAATTTTCTCAAAATCTCAAGAAAATGTATACTTGAAATTCGTGTTGGATTTTGTCTTCTGATCATTCCTCGATCTTATTCCTAGAAATTCTAAATCCAACTTAATTTAAAAAATAATTATCTAAATGAGTTTTCTACCCTGAAAATGTAGAGAGAAAAATACTTAGTACCTAAGTATTTTTCACTTGAAATCGTTTAGGCTCAGATGTGCAATTAAAAGAAGTTATATGGAGCGGACACTAAAAAACTTAATAGGGACGTAAGTGTAAGATTCTCCACCCACTAGGCCACTACTGCATACACTATTCTCCGCGCCGAAAACAAGACAGCAGTTACCAGAGGACTAAACTGAAGAGAGAGAGTGAGATTCTGGGTTTGTGTAAAGTTCAAACCTTCTCTCTCTCTCTCTCCTAGTGGGTTCACCAAAACACCCATTTTCTAGGGTTAGGTTTGAGAGCTTTTACGGGGGTTACCGGAAGCAATGGAAGAAGAAGAAGGTTACAAGAAGAAGGAGCGCATAGTTCTGGTTGTAATCTTAGTTATGGCTTCTGTAGCAGTGGCTTCTTTGTTTGTGGCATTCATCTATTACTGCTACCTTACCAACAAACTCTCTAGGCGTTTAAACAACCGCAAAAGTACGCTTCCATGAACAATGTTTTTCATTTATTACTCTGTTAAAATTGCAGGAACTTTGAATTTTGAAGTTTTTCTGATTTCATTTTGGCATACCCGAACCCTAGATAAGGTTTATTGTTTTGCTCTGTTTGACTGCCTTGAAAATTAGGAACTGGAATGGAGGTTTTGGACCCTAAAGCATCTCTAATGTTTGCACAGCTTTTTGCAGTAATTTAGCAAATGAATAGTCACGAAATTGCTTTACAAAATGTCAAATTATAATTTATTTATGGGAATCATGATGAGAGAGAGATAAGGAACGAGTGTTGTTAAAATTTAGCTATTGCCAAATATATCGGGATAGATAGATTTAGTGAGCCGCTTACCTAGCCTTTGAAGAGCTTGTTTCTTTGTCACGCTGTCTTTTTTCAACATATTAAAACCATTATATATCATAATAAAACCTCACAATGTTTAAGAATAAACCCAATATCCCAAAGCATTTCATTTATGAGAGAATATCAAAAGTCACGATTTAAAGTGTTACAACAAAAATGGGTAATTCCCAGACTGATACATATACCAAATGTAATATTAAAGTTAAAAGTTTACATTTTTTTCGATCATGAAGAAACAAAACATAAATAAGTTACAGTACATCTTCAAAAATAGTACATAAGATGTTGGGTAACTCCTATTAATATGTCTTTAAAAAATATGACCATCACATGCATTCCAAGCACTTCATGCTAAACGTCCGGGAAGGCAACTGAAAATGATAGGGTGAGCTATACAACTCAAATGTCTATGCCAACTTTACATGATTATGAGATGACATGGCATAAGATACGAAGAATCGATAACGACATAAGTAAGTTACAATGATAAACTTGGGCAATAGGTTACATCGATATCCACATGTTATTGTCACAATTTGATAGTTCAATTAATCCGTTTCCTTAAACATTTCATCATTCATGTATTTTGTTCAATCTCGATTATCAACACTAGCACGTCACCCGAAAGTAGCTAAACAAGATATGTCATCTTACTATCATAATTCCCCCGGGAATCTACACAATTTTGATAACTAGCGCCATTCCTCAAGGAGGCTAACATCAATTCATCTATCACTATCGCTTCTCCTCACGGAGACCAGTCCACGATTGGACCGTATCAATGCACATAATGTCACAAGTTCATAGCGTGCTATCATCGATTAACAATTTTCCGAGAAATATCATTTAAGAATCCAAAAGTTCATGGAATAAACTTTTAATCCAATAAACTTAACATAAAACACCAAACCATGGCCCAAAATCATCTTAAAATATCCCCATGATCAAAACCAAAATATCACTAAACATGGGCTAGTCGCTCGAGCGAAGTGAAGACTTGGTATCAAAGCGTGAGTTAGAATAGCTTGAGACCGTGGGGAGACTTTGTGTCTTATAGATTCAAACTCGTTGCATATTGGCATGGTTTGTATGTGCCTGCGTGCGTAACATACATTGGCATTGTATTCTCTGTGTGTAAGAGTAGTGTAAGATTGTTGACCCGTGTTGGCCTTGTAATGATGGCTGTTGTTTGATTTTGTAGGCATTTTCTTAACATTGTAGCGTAATGGCTCCTAGACATGGAGTGAGGTTAGGCGGACTTCGAGTCCGAGGCCGAGGCCGAGGCCGAGGCCAAGGCCGCTATCGAGAAGTACATCTTGATGATGTCGTGAGTCAACGAGGGGAAGTCCCTCGTGAGGAGGAGGTCGACGAGAGGGTTGAACAGAATGTTGAACTGCCAGTTATTCAGGGTGCGTTTGTGAGGGAATTCGTTGCGGCACTTGTCGAGTCCAATATTCTAAATCAGGCTGCCAGAGCCAATGCTAGTAGCCGGGCAATCGATGCCATGAGGGAATTTCGACGTTTGAATCCACCTCAGATTAGTGGGGAGGGTGGTGACTTTCTCGTGGCCAACCATTGGCTCGCTGAGATCCATAAATTGTTTAACGCACTTATGATTATAGAGGATGACCTAAGGGTCAATATCGTGACTTGCCAACTTACCGGCAAGGCCAATGAGTGGTGGGAATCCATTCTTGAAGCGCGTAAGTATGCACGGAGAGCCGCTGGGTTGGCAAATTTGGGGAATGAGCTGTGGAGAATTTGACCTGGGCTGAATTTGAGATTCTCTTCGAGGATCAATACTTTCCGAAATCTTATCGTGAGCTTTTGCGAAAGCAGTTTGAGAAGTTAGATTAGGGAGCGATGACCGTATCGGAGTACGCTTCGAAATTCCAAACTTTATCCCGTTTTGCTCCGGAATTAGTGGCTTCAGAGGATCGTAAGTGTTACCGGTTCGAGAAAGGTCTTCATTCTTCGGTCAAGAGGCTCGTAGTTAGCCAACACAAGATGAGATTTTCGGAAGTGGTAGAATGTGCACGGAGCATTGAGATAACGAAGTATGCACAGAGAGGTTCGAGAATTTGGGAGCTGAGGCAACCCAATGTTAGTTCTATTTTGTTGTCATCTGGCGGTTCTGGGAGTCAGGGGCGCAAGCGACAGAGAGAGCAGTTTCAGTCTCCAAGGGGCCAATCGAACCTTAGGCCGCCTACTTCTTCAAACACGCGGAGTAATACCTTTAGACTTCCAATCGTTTGTTGTTGATGCAACCAAATCGGCCATATTCGTTCTCAATGCCCGGTACCTCCGAAAATTTGCTATACTTGTGGGAAAGATGGTCATATTTCGAGAAATTGTCCTCAAGAGAGAGGAGTACACAGTGAGACGGGTTTTGTGCAACAGCCGAAACAAGGACAAGGACAAGGGCAACAACAGTTCAGGGATACTCAACGATAGCAGGCACCCCATTTTCGTCAGACCACGTTGGGCCAAGGTTCTCAAGCGGATAGAGAAGCGAGTTCGTCGGCACCTATCCAAGGTTCCGGACAAAGGGACGGGTATGCGCAAGGACAACATGTGCAAGAAAGGGCTTTCAACATTACATCTACCATTCTACCTTCTACCTTTCAGGGTCCCGGTTTGTCCGTTGTGAGGGGTACATTTCTTGTGTTCAACTCTTTTGCGAAAGTTCTATTTGATTATGGAGCATCCTATTCATTTATTGCTGCATCATTTATACGTGCTTTGGAGTTAGAAACCGACCGACTTGATCCACCGTTAGTTGTTCAAAGACCTCTTGGAGGGAGATCACCACTTGATCGTATTTGTAGAAATTGTGAACTTGTCATCCTTGATCGTCATTTCGTGTTTGATTTCATTGTTCTGGGCATGTCGGGATTTGACCTCATATTGGGTTTGTTCTTGAACATTGTGAGGTTTTATTATGATATATTATGGTTTTAATATGTTGAAAAAACAAAGGGCGTGGCATTCTGAGCTTCATGCCAAAATTTAGCAGCAGCATACCATTTAGCTAACAAATGGAGAAGTTCTTGTGTTTTTACCTCGTAATGTGTTTCTGGCAGTGTCCAAATGCTCTTATTTTCACTCAAACCCCAGTTAAAACTTAAAAGATATGGTATCTTGCGCTTGAACATTCAATCAAGCTATTCGTCCACAAGCAAAGCCATAACATTCCCTTGATAAATCTATCTCTAGAATTTGTTTGCAACTTTTTTCTCATTCCCTTTGTTCGTGCATAAAGTTATGTACTATATATATATATATTACTAATATTAGAAGTACATTTTCTGTTTAGGCAAATTTGGCAAAAACTAAATTTGACTGAACCATGTAAAAATTCGGCGTTTTCTCATGGTTTGGTTTCTTGTCTCAATATTTGTTTTTGGGTAATGACCACCATTGCCCTTCTATTTGGTTGCTCAGAAAAGTGGGTTAAAAGATGCAAATTAAGTTAAATTAACTTAGGGAAATTGGATTTTCAGGTCCGTTATGATGAGTACTTTGGCTTTGTATTATCCTTAATTTGGGTGGCTGCAAAGAAGACAATTAGTTTAACTATTTCTTTTTTGATTATTTTCATTTTCATAGAAGCGTATGAGCATGAGGACAAAAGTAGCAGTTCTTGCAATATTCAAGTTGCCACTGAGAAAGGACTCCATGAGTTTACCTTCAAGCAACTACATTCCGCTACTGGTGGTTTTGGGAAATCTAATGTTATTGGACATGGTGGGTTTGGGTTAGTCTACCGAGGAGTGCTTCAAGATGGTAGGAAGGTTGCAGTTAAGTTGATGGATCGGGCGGGAAAGCAAGGAGAGGAGGAATTTCAAGTCGAGGTTTGATTTTTTTCCCCCTTTTATTTTCAGTTAGGTTTGTAGTGCTCTGATTGGTAATTGGATGGTTAACAGGTGGAATTACTCAGTCGGCTGCATTCTCCATATCTACTAGCATTAATAGGCTATTGTTCAGACAGTAATCACAAATTGTTGGTTTACGAGTTCATGGCTAATGGTGGTCTCCAGGAACATTTGTATCCCATCAGTGGTAAGTGCACTTTTTTTTTGTTTTGATCGGTATAACCTTTGAACTTGATGCAGATTTACATGCAGAATTGCTGCTGTCCCGAAGAAAGTTTTGGTAGCTGTTAAGATAAATTCTATTTGGCTTGGAAGCTTTGGTTAATCATATGGTGAAATTTTGTGAGTTGGCATGCTAACAAACTTGAATAGGCTTTATGCGTCCATCACCTTAGAAGCAAGTCATTTTCTATTCACAGAAATTACGTTGTGCTTTGAAACAAGATTTAGATGTTTCTCCCTGCCTTTGATATTGTCTTGTAATATTGTCGACGTCACTTGAAACACGAGGAGGAAGGAGCAAACTTACCCAAAAAGCCTAGGACATAAGATGGGGAGTGAGACCTGACAGAAGCAGTTGTTATACTACGAGGATGGAAGATAGATACTGCATGCAATGCACTAATCACAACTTATACATCTACCTTTACATGGATTGTAATCTAAAGGTCCTTTGTTTACATCATTATTGACATGGAATTTGGTAGTTTCACAGTGGTCTATGCCATAGTCGTAGAATTTACAGTGTAAATTGCAACAGAAGTGGGTATGGAAAAGTATTTTCTCGAGCCTCTCTTTTATCTAATTCATACCAATTATACTTTTATGTAATTCGTCGTACTAGTTTTCCATATTACAAGGACTAATATGGAAAATTAACTGAAGTGGAAATAGGAGGGTAAGAATCCGTCAGATATGTTTCACAACTTTCTATGTATCATGCAGTAGTATGTGAAGTATTTGGCTAACGAAGAACTTGTGATAGTTTAAAGCTTTTCTAGGCCAGTACACATGCTGAAGAGTAAATATTTGTGCTAGAGGTGGAGTTGGGCAATAGGGATCTACAGATTTTTTGTCTTTCTATTCAGTAGTTTTGGATTATGGAAAACCTGTAGAAACTGGAGGATGTAAGTGTCTTGTTTTAGTTTTAGATTCTCATATGCAAAGGATATGGGCTGCCTTTTTTGTTTTGTTTTACATCCAATTGAATGGAACTACCGTATTATAAACTACATATCGGGATTACCATAGTTAGTGAAAATAGTTTCAAAGCTACCATCATTTTATTTTCAGTAATATAAATAAAGTAACATTGACCAAGATTAAAGTTCCAAGTGTTATATTCTGATCACGACATAGATTACTGTAGAAACTGTTGTGCAAATCATGTGGCTTTGACCTTTAGATTTCGAATGAGTTTCTCGAGTAAAATGCTAAACCTGTTTTGCCTTTTTTAAATTATGGATTAATGCTGTCGACCGACCCTAATCGGTTTTATCTCGAGCAATTGCACAGGGCAGAGTTTTTAATGTCTGGATCATATGGTTCATATATGCAGGATCTAACACTATTTGTTCAAGGTTAGACTGGGAAATCCGATTGGGAATTGCTTTGGATGCTGCAAAAGGGTTGGAATATCTCCATGAACATGTCAGTCCTCCAGTGATACACAGAGATTTCAAGAGCAGCAACATCCTTTTGGACAAGAGTTTTCGTGCCAAAGTTTCCGATGTTGGGTTGGCCAAGCTTGGATCTGACAAAGCTGGAGGCCATGTTTCAACTCGTGTGTTGGGTACCCCAGGATATGTCGCCCCCGAGTAAGAATTTGGTATCTCTTAGGTCTAATTAGCATAAGAAGCTAATTGCAAATGTAGTTTACGGAAGTTGGAATTGGGCCTTATTTGCTGTGCAGGTATGCATTAACTGGCCATCTGACAACGAAATCAGATGTTTATAGTTATGGTGTTGTCCTTTTGGAGTTGCTCACAGGTAGGGTTCCAGTTGACATGAAGAGAGCTCCTGGGGAAGGCGTCCTTGTATCTTGGGTTGGTTCCTCATCTTTCTTTAGTTGGTTGCTAAATGATAAATTGATCTTTTGCTATCTCCGGATCTTGCAAGTTGTGGAGGATTCCGACGATGAATATTTAAGGAAAAAGAGAGAATAAGTTGGCTTCACAAATCCCTCTATTTTAACTTTTCCAGCGACAAATTCCTAGGCTGTGTTTGGATCAAGTATTTGATAGAGGAAAAGGAAAAGTACATCTAACGGCTCACAATGATCCATCAACTTTTTCATTTCCTTTGCTTTTTCCGTAACCTAGATTTTTTTTTCCTACATAGCCTAAATAAATCCAAGATCCGGACACAACCGGTAGGAATTCACATCACTTTCTAGATTAGAACATCAATCCTATCCCTTGACATAATTTTCTTGTTTTGTGTTTTTCTTTCCCTTCTTTGATCCATTGTTGATTCCGTCTTGTTTTTGTTATTGCAAATGACTCCTTACATCCTCCGATCCCTTTCTTTTCCGATCAGGCTTTGCCGCAACTTAGGGATAGAGAGAAGTTAGTAGAGATTATGGATCCAGCATTGGAGGGTCAGTACTCGATGAAGGAGGTTATTCAGGTGGCTGCTATTGCTGCAATGTGTGTACAACCGGAAGCAGATTACCGCCCACTGATGGCAGACGTTGTGCAGTCGTTGGTTCCGCTGGCGAAGCATCACAGGCCAACTTCTAAAGTAGGCAGTTGCTCAAGCTTCCATGCCAACCACTCTCCAAAGGCCTAACTGAAACTGGTAATATAGCTCTGATGGGCTTTCTGAGTTAACTCTACCTTCGGGTTTGATTCTCAGTTTTTCGTGTTTTCGGGCCTGCCTGCATCGGGCTTTTGTCATCTCTTTGGAAAAGAAGCTGTAAAAAATGTAGTATTTAGACTTTCGTTGGAGAAGAGTCTGTATGACTGTATCATGATCTAATTGTTGATCTGTGCAATGCAATTGAAGGAAATGTGATTTTTCTTTTTGGGATGAGTTAAGAAATGATTTGGGATTGCACTCATCCATGCTCCTAATTCGTTATGAACTTTGTTTGTTTGATCGGATATAAGTATACGATTAGATTATACATGGCTTTAAATCTTTTTAACCGGACAGAAAATTCATTGGATTATGCAATACTGTAGATAGTATAGTATGGTCTTATTAATCCAATCACTATTAATCTGATTGGATAATGTGTACTAAGATATTGTATATTTCTTGGTCATTAGTCCAGTCAATTAAATGGACCATTGCCCTTCAAACATAGGGACCCAATCTATATTCATCCAAGAGGGAAGTACTGACTAATGCAAAGAGCTGAATTCTCTCTGTACTTGCAAATGAGAGAGAAGTCTTTTCGGATATTTCTGAAATTGTTAGATGCACATGAGATTTATTGAGAGTTTTATATGCATTTAACGATTTTGGACACATTTTTGTTCGGATGTGTCTAGAATATCTATATTCTTATCATTAATTCGAAAGAAAATAGTGCTCAAGAATTTGGGAATAAAAATTTAAGAAAGATTACAAATGACTAATTATACAGAACATCTAATTTGTTTGACTTATATTTTGAAATTTTTTATAGATTAAATTTATATATTTTTATTCAAGAAAAATGAAATTAGTTAATCCTTGTGACAAAAGTTAAAAATATTTTTAAGAAAAAACTAGTCAAAATTCATTCTTTTGAATTGTTTTTTTTTGGTCTGATGTTTTGTAATTTTTTTATTTTGATAAATTATTAATTTGTCTTGATGAGAAATTTCAGAAAAATTAGAAAGTATGAATTAATTTTTAAGAAAATTTAGAAAATATAAAAACTATCAAAAAATATGGTCGGTTTTAGTTTATTTTTCGTCCTTAATAATTTTTTTGAGTTTTTGAACATATTTTTTCTTTTGTCAAGATAAATTAATAATTCATAAAAAATTAAAACAAAACTAATAAATAAAATTAAGACAAAAAGGCTGAGCCAAATTGGGGTTGCGGGTTCGGATAGCCCGACAACGTCCCGCCCCGGTTCAAGTACCCGTGTCGTGCAAGGTTTATCGCCAAAAGAAAGGGTTTTCTCTGGGTTTCGTAGCCTCTCTGCTTCCGGGGTTCGACAGAGCTTCTGTCACACTCTCTCTTCGGTAAGCTAACCTACGTTGTATCTCTACTTACATATAGGTCACATACATGTATCTGCGTTAGTATAATGACCACTTTCCTTCAGTGGGAAAGGGGAATCTAGGTCTCTATTTTACAAATGTATATTTGCATAGCCATATAGCTCGATCTCAATTGAATTCTAATTTAAGTATCCTTGACAGATAAAAGAAATGTGGAATCTGAAGATTGGGGACAAAATGAATGCTTGATTTTCACTTTAGTGCTCCTGGGGTCTATTACTGCTGCAGCATTTGTTGATTTCTGATAGCAGCATGGTTTTATCAGTTTCCAGAAGGGTGTTACGTTCTCTTGGGTCCTTGTACGGTCATCGTTGGTGTGATTACCAAAGGATCTCATCTCGTGCTACTGATGGTGATGGTTTTCTTTTGTTGGAATTTTTTCTTTTTCCTTTCTCTCTCGTATGGAGCTAGATTGCATGAATTGTATTTTCACGTGGCTTCTTATCATTTATTTATTTTTTCTTATTTTCCTCCATACAGCATTGTACAGCCATGATTCCGGTGATAGAATAACCTCTGCGGAATCTTTTAATTTTGGGAAGGTACGTTTTGCTGATACTTGTTGTCTGTTCTCTTTACTTGAATGTCACCCTCACCCTTACAAGAAATGTTTTTCGGTAGGTAAAGATGGATGGGTGCTTCTTATTTTCTACCCTTTCGTGAATATGTTAGATCAATCCTCACTAAGGGGGATTGGTGAAAGAGTGTTGGATTGGGCAATGACTTTTATTTTGTTTCTACTTTGCATGGCTCTTTGGCATGGAGCCGCAAATCCTTCAATTCCAATGAATTTGTAGTTGGTTAATACATGAGCTCATGAATGCAGGAAGAAGTCTTGTTTTTTATTTTCCAAGCACTCGTGCATTATATTATATTTTATGATGTCTTAGGTGTAGGACTTCCTAAAATGTTACTGTCAGTTTCGAAACTGAACCTCCTTCTGTACACATGTTTATGTGTGTATGCTTATATGTTCACATCTACTTGTACATGACTGGTTCAAGTGATACTGTGCATATCCTATATACGATGAAGTATCAAAGACTTGCACCCTTCACAATTTTCTCTGCTCTTTTTCTTTCTCTCTGTTTTTTTATTACGACCAAGGACTGTAAATATAGTAAAAAGGGTACCCAGTGCAGGGGGTGCAGGGTTCAACTCGTTGGCAAGCTGAATATCTGAAAACAGAAAGACATTTGACTCTAGTGAACAAGTCTTCGAGGAATTAAATTGAAGTGTTGCCGGACTGTTCCCTTGTCAGTTTTTTTTAAATGCTCCTAAGTGCTACACCAAAGAGGTTCTCTTCTATATGATGCTTGATGGGAACCAATCACTCCTCTGCCACCAAACTTGACATGCCATAGCTACTAGAAAGAGGGAAGAATCTGAAACACCACTACTTCCCCCATCCTTCAATCTATTAGCAGCTTATACGATCTCTTTTATGCTTTACATCTGCAGCACCAACTTGTGGCCACCTGCCTATGCATCTTATTCTCCATGATCAATTTTTCCTTAGGCGGCAGCAGCACTAATTTAGAAAGATGCGCCCCATGCATGATAAACCTCTCCATTGACCCTTAATGCTTAGAGCTGTTGACCATCCGAAGACAACTGACTTAGGTGGAGTTACTGTGCGCTACATGGCTACTCACAAACGGCTCACAATTTTTTTTTCTAATGACGACACTCTATCAATACTTGCAATCAGCTCAGCCACGGCTAAAGTTTTGCAGCCTTACTCAAGCTTGGGTCAGCTTGATTAACTGTTTTTTTTATTGGGAAATCAGAATTTAGAGATATTATTAGGGTATTTATTCCATCAAGTATAAAGAGGAGACCATATAGTGTCTTTACACTAGAAGGATGTTTTCCGCAACAGATACATGATGAAATGTTGATATGATTTGATCATTTATCGTTAATAAAAGAACCCAAATATTTATGCATGAATGTCATTGTTTGATGCTTTCTTTGGTCTTCTGTTGTTTGAAATTATCATGCAGTGGTTAGATGTTATGATTCACTTTTTGGAGTGAGTCAATACAAGTTAACTGCCACTCCTACCAAATGAGTCAAGTCTAGATTTGAGTTTGGCTTGTCAAGCATAATAGTTGGGCGCAAGCGTGTTAGATAGAGCCATGCTAGACTAAATTAAGCTGGTTTACTCCACAAGACTTTACTAGAAGTATTCTATTTTAACAGCTTGATGGCTTTATTTTATTAATAAGAATATTAGTTTACCAGCTTGCTTGCTGTATTTTATTTTTGTCTCTTTGGTTTCAGTTTTTTTGTGTGTGCTGCTTTATTTCTTTGCTTACTGTGTCAATGCATCGTAACTTGTTATGGTCAAACACTTGCATATAATTGTTAATATGGATTTAGCATGTATATTGTTCAGCATTAATTCAGTTGCTTATCTATTTCGTTTGGTTTTTCCAACACTTTGAATTTCACTAACACTTGCAAGCCCATTATCCCCGTTTCCCATGTAGAGCATGTCATCTTTCCTTGCTTGTCGAAGGCTTTCAACTTCCATCCTAACTCCTGAATCAAATGATGGCACCTTTCCCTCTCATCTGTTATCAACAAAGAAAGTTGTGACTCCAGAACATACACAAGGTATGAGAAACACATCGATATCTTAGTTTGAAAACCCAAGTTTCTTGTTAACAAAAGAGTTGTTATGGTTATGGTTATGGTTATGCTGCTCAAGAGATTATATGCATTAAAATATTTACTTTTAAGTGTCTGAAATGAATTTTGCCTGCCACATTAGCTTTGTACTCAAAGTAAGAAAGAAAGATTGAACATGTGCGAGGGTATGAAAGAATTTTGCCTTCAGTTAAAAACAGCATGGCTAGGAAATTGAGCTATAGCTTGATTGGCATGACTTCTATTTATGTTAATCTTTTCTTTGTGCAAGACCTTTTTGTGATGGCCAGTTGGGTTTCCTGGTCCAGTTCGCTTATTTCGCAGTGGGAATGGGAAACACTAAAGACTTTAGATGACCTTGTTATGAAAAACTCTGCACTTAATTATTTCCACATGACAAGAATGAAGTACTGGTGACTTGGTCGACTTTTGGCCATCATAGGCGGTGACTTCGTTGGATTGAACTCTTTTTTATTGGCTGCATGGATTGAACTCTGTGTCATGTAGACTTCTTGGTTTCAAGGTTAGTCTCTGTACCTTCTATCAGAAGTATGATGAATAATAGAGTCCCATTTGATTGCGAATACATTTCTAAATTATTTACGACATAGCGTATAAGAATATTGTACAATATAGACACAATCGAGTCTTCAGGATGTGTCCCCAAACCCCATACCTAGCTTTTGCCCGTAGGCATACCAGAGTCCATTTAGAATAAGTAATCCTAAACAAACTAGCAAATATTTCACTAAGCCTTGTACTTATAGGACTTGTCCCTGTAATATTATCCTAGTGGGTGGATTCAGCACCGAAGTTACATTACTTCACATCAGTGAGGGAAAGGATTTGTTAATGTTTGCCTTTTATTCTATGCTTTTAAAGAAGTGTAAGATTGTATTCATTTGTATTTCAACTGTTTACACTTGGGGGTATATTTTATTGATTTATTCGATGGATGTCATAGGATTCCAACAGGACTTGGTGATGCCTGTGACAAATTTTATTAATGAAGATAAAGGCTTCATGGTTTTGGCTGGTGATGTTTTCGATGTACCTATTAGGAAGGATATTGTTCACCGGGTTGTGCGATGGCAGCTCGCGAAGAGACGACAGGTATGATGCACTATATATGTTTTACACATATTGTTCTGGAGTTCTTAAGTAGTGTATTCTTGGATACCCCATCTATAAATTGTTCTGTTGTGTTGTTGAGCAGACAATTGAGACCATCCCTCTGGGGGGATCTGGGTTTGGGATGGGAATGGGATAGTTTAAGTTGCTTTACTTTGCCAGTCTACATTCCACTTGTATAATGTTATCTAACTCTTCCACTGTAGTTGTTTTTATGCTGCTATTTCTTGTCTTGCTTCCACAAATGTTCGTTGTTCTGACATGAAGTGTCATGTTCATTGGGAAACGACTTAGTCTCCTACCCGTCATATGTAACTAACCATCCACAGGGAACACATTCAACAAAAACTATTAGTGAGGTCAGTGGGACTGGGAGGAAGCCTTGGAATCAGAAAGGATCGGGCCGAGCAAGGCATGGAACACTGCGTGGGCCTCAGGTATGTTTGTTGTTCGTCTGAGAATGATTCTTACCTTCAGAGTTACGTCATAATTGAGGAGTGTTAATATTTGGTACTAACATAATTAAGGATGGATAACAGTTTAGAGGCGGTGCTATAATGCATGGCCCGAAGCCACGGAGTCATGCTTTCAAACTAAACAAGAAGGTGCGTCGACTAGGGCTGAAGATTGCACTATCAGCTCGTGCAGCAGAAGGAAAGGCAAGTCTGTGTGTGTGTGTGTGTGTGTGTTGTATCTAGGAAGCATTAGATTTTAACGTATGACGCACACGAGTTGTGATTTCGACAGCCTATGTTCTCTGTTCAATAAAGAGGTTGAGAGGAGAAAATCAGTTGGGAGAATATAGGCTGTTTTAGCATTCCAGAACCTTGTTGTGTTGATGTATTATTGTGTTTCCGTTTTCATGTTCTTTTGTTGGTATTTTGAGTTATGTCTTTGGATTTAATTTAAGGGTGTGTGGCGAACTCCAGAGTTAGGGTGGAGATTATGCCAAATCATCATGCTTGTCTGGGTGATTGCTATCTGCTATAGGTTTCTATTTGACAGAGAGGACAATCAAAGAAACTTCTAGCCACAGTGAAGCTGTATGCCCCACTTCCTCGATTTTGACGAAGCCCATATCACTACTATTGCTTATCGCATTAACTAAACCAGTTAAATACTTGCTTTTATCAAGCTGTGCCAATTTCGGGTCAAGAAATTTCTTTTAAAATTTCAAAAAATATGGGAGGGAGGTATTCCTTGGCATCTGACGCGGAGGCTTGCATGCATCTTGTTATTTTCGTCTTTGATATCCCTCAGTTTTTAAAGGTAGCTTTGGTCTATTCTTTTTTTTCTTTTTCCCCAGGGTCTTTGTATGCATTTTTGGTGGATATATTGATAACTGCCCTTGAAGCTTTCTATGTTATACATCTGCCACCAAACTGAAGAAATTTGCATCAATGTGCAGCTCCTGCTTTTTGACGATTTGGAGGTTCCTACGCATAAGACCAAGAACATTGTGAATTATGTGAATCAAATGGAGAACACGAAGAAAATTCTCCTGGTGGATGGTGGTCCACTAACTGAAAAGCTGAAGTTGGCGACGCAAAATCTTCATTATGTTAACATACTGCCATCAATTGTAAGTCCTAAAAGTCTCAATTCATTTGTTTCAAGTCGCAACTTACCGACCCAATTTGTAGTCATCATCCTCGTATAATCCTTAATTTAGGCTGCTATAAGTTATAACTAACCACCCTATTGTGCTCACCTTCTGTTAAGACAGATGTTTTCTAAACCGATTTATACAATTCAGATAAACAGGGTGTGGAATAAGAATTCCAGTTTCGCGCTGCTGTCCTCGTTATTACCTCATCAAAGGAACTTGAAATGTTGTTGATAGAGTTCGAGAGTTAGAGTATGAGTTAATGATTAATTTTATGTGGTGGTCTTATTTGTAATTTGATGACTTTACAGATCCCATTTTACCCATGACTATAATACTCATTCAAATTTATGTGACAGCATAAATTGGTGATGGAACCTTGATTCAAGTTCATTAGTCATTTGGAACCTAAGGAAATAAAGTAACTTGGCTTCTGTCTTTGGGTTAATCTCGTTCCATTTTATTTTTTTGCAGGGTTTAAATGTTTACAGCATTCTGCTCCATGACACATTAGTGATGTCTCGTGATGCTGTGAATAAGATCGTGGAGCGGATGCACACGCCAATCAACCGCTGAAGTAGTTTCTTCTTCCCGTTCAGCTTGACAAGGTTGACATCCAAGTAGGATATTCTTAGCTTCTCCTTTATTTTTGAAGAAAATAGGAATGCAGAAAAAAAATTCAATGTTTGTAATTCTCAAGATTTGCATATGGATAGCTTGATGCCATGTTCTTTAAACAAACCATGTATCATGAATTTTGTTTTCAAATGCGGTGTTGCCGACATATATTCTGGACTTTTTCTCGATGTTACTTCGATGATGAGCAACTGCAACATTGAAGGACTAAATTATGAAATTATGTCTGAGCTTTATGTTTCAAGTTCTCATAGTGCATACTGCAAATTTGGTCTTCAATTATCTCCCGAGTGTTTTTGATGAAGTAGAAAATGGTGAAACTTGTACCTCTTCAGATGACTTCAGTACTGAAGAATTTGGGTTGGTCTCTTTTAAGCATTATTGTTTTTTTTTTGTAAAACTAAAGGTGTCCGAGTAAACATTATTATTGAGACATCAAGGTGAAACTTGAAAGCTCTCCAAAAACATTATTTGCGATGTCCCCACTCCCAGAAACCTATTGGTTAGTCAAATTAGATCATCAGATCGAGCGCACACGACACTATTAAATCTGCTCACAAAATAGTAAAGGTTTTATGATTCTTCTAAGTTTAGTTTCGTTCAAGTAACGGATTCTAAACCAGTAGGAGACATGTCTTGATATATTGGGATAGAGAGGAGTTGTGTATCAAGCAAAACTTGTAACTAATTTAGCCGGAAGGGTTTTAGCAATGGTTTTGAGGACTTTGACTGCTTCTGTACATTAATCGGTCCAGGGAGGAGGGGTTTTATTTAACAGGGAAGAGAGTGGTGTACGATATTTGACAAGGTTTGAGATGAAGTCAGTCATGTAGTTAAAAGTCTAAAGAACTGTTGAACGTGTTTGATTGTGAGATTTTTTTCCAGAAAATGGTCAAGTTGGGAGGTTATATGGGGCTGAAGAGTATATTTTGACTGGCCATTACAGGGCAAGTGGGGTTGCTTGATCTCACTCAATTTTCTAATTTTTTTTATTTTCATTAGAAGTTGAAAATTAACAAATGAATTTGACTATTAGAATTATAATATTCCCTCAAACATTTTTTTTGGGGGCTAAACTGCCCCTTCAGCGAATCTCTCAGTTCTGTTAGTGGGAAGGAGTGCTATAAACATTTCATCTAAATAAAAAAAAAGTATTCTTACTATGTAGATTGTGCAAAAAAATTATATGCATTTGAATAAAAATCAATTGATAAATAACATTTTACACGTATTGTTAAAAAGAAATTTTGTTATTTTTTTAATGAATCACCCTTCCCAATATCTTTTTTGAAATAGAAAATTTCGTCGTGTGTTATTTAAAATTAATATGTAGATAAAATTTTATATTTATCTCTTATAGAAAAAATTTTGTATTGACTAAGATTTTTGATTCCATCATTTACAGTAAATTATTAACTGTTAATTGACAGGAAAAAAGGTTGATCAATATAATACAAGCTTTGTACATCGAACAATTACTAATTAGTCGAACTGCTTGTTAACTGATTTGATCATTCTGAATTATAGAAAAAAGAAGTTATGTACATTTGTTTTATTTTATTATGGTTTTGAGGAAGGAGAAAATCTTTATACATAGATATATTAGGGACACAGGTCAGATACAAATGTGTCCAAAATTGTTAGATACAAGTGGAGTCCTTGAATTATTAAATATCCTACATGTATTTAATAATTCTGGATATATCTGTATCCGGATATGCGCATTACTCTTTGAGAAAGGCCAGAGTATAAGTATAAGAAGTACAGAAAAAGAGTGATAAGTGAATCTTTATCATCTGTGGTCAACCATGATTTACGGAAATAAATATACAATTAGTCCTTGAAAAATTAAAGTATTTGGAAATACAGACGCGTAGAATTAGTCCTTTTTTAAAAATAAAATAAAATAAAACAAAACAAGAGCTGTCGCTTGCTCATATTCCACATTTGGTTGACCCAATTGGGGTTGACCGCTTACTTCGATCTGAATAAGTTAATTTACATTTTATTTTTTATTTAGTATATGAAGCCAAATGTTCATTTTCATTTTATTTTAGTTTTTTTAGACTTATTTTCTTTTCATCAATAAAAATGTGGATAATTTTCACTCAAAGGTAACCAAAATTAAATTCTTTGTTTTTTTAGCCAAGTCATTTATAAATGTTTATTTGTTAAATTTGTAGTTTTGGAAGGCTAATTAAAAAGTGACTTAATTTTTATTTATATTGTCATTTTTTCTCCATTAATCATTTTGAAATTAAAGGAAAATAATTCAAATCATATATTTTGAAAACGGGGGAGGAGGCCAAAATATTTTTAGTTCAATTCCTTTTAGGCCTAGGCATAGTTGACAACCAACAAGGTTGAGGGTGCAGTAGTTGAAACTTTGAAACTGAGGGCAAGTGACCTCACCCACCTTCATATATGTATATGGATATATATCATATATGTAGATAGGAAAATGCTAACTGTTGCCAACTAGGCGATGGATAATATATGAAAAGTATATTGATATTCATAAATTGTGTTTTGATATCCGTAAATATATATTGATATTCGTAAAATGTGCATTAGTATTCGTGTTTATTTGACATTATGTATATGTTATCTGTCGCCTAATAGGCAAACAGTTATATCATTTCTTTGCTCTCTCTGACGGATCGAAACCTCTGTTTTCTCTCCTTTGTTATCGTCGGCACAAGCAACGCATAGACACCCGTGTTATGCTTGAAGTAGTTGAACCCAAATGGTTTTATTTAGGTATAGGGAAGTCACTTCCAAAATTTGACATCGCGTAGCCGTTTCTAGCTAGCCAAATACTCTAATGATCAAATCAGTTTTGAAATGGGTTAGATGATCCTATTAGAGTATTGGAGTTCGAGTAAGTTTCCTTTAGAATAAGTCATGCCAAGCTGAAGGGGTTATGTAATCCACTTATAATAACTAGATTTGGGACACATAAGATGAGTGTGCAAATTGATTGTGATCGGAATGATAGTTTAAATTTTCCGGGAGAGAGACAGATGAGAAAATGATAAGAAAGTTACGAATAGTTACATAAATAATATTATATTACTATTTTATCCTCGGTTGTTATTTAATAGCACACTAAAAGTGAATGTAATTTGTTTTTTTTCAAAAACTTTAACGAAAAATACTTTTATGATGAAACTTCGTTTTCAAGTTCATACCCAAATTTATAGAGTAGTTAAATTATTTGCAGAGAGAGATTTTCTTTGCCGATGGTAATCTTATTTTTGAAAGAGAGTCTCAATATGACGGTATATACTATTTGCACAAATAATTTAACTTTTTAAAAATATCGCGGAGAATTTGGTATACCCTTTCATGTAAATAATATTTTAATACAAATATAGGTGGGCCAATGCATTAATTGCTAGTGAGATATTAGTCAAAGAATTGTGTTTTTTTTGTCTAAGAAAATGGAGCAGCATGCAAGCATGCACCGCAAGGTTTGGATTTTATTTCCTCTTAAGTATGGATAAGGTGTGAAGACGTTGACTATTTCTATTTTCAATAAAACAATTTATAAAAAAATATTTTACAAATTTGATTCTGCTAGTGGCAACAATAGTCAATAGAGCTTCTCTGGCAAGGTTTTGGATTTTATTTGAAGTCAAAGCTAAAATTATTAAGTAATATTAGTCACCGTCAAGTGGTATCTCAAATTCAATATCACATAATTTTGTAGGGGCCACAAAATCATGTGTGGTGTATTAACACCCTTCGATACCACATTTTTATGGGTTGCATCGTTACATAGTGTCTCATGTTCGGTTTGATTCGCTAGCACTTTAATCTTTTTTAGAAAATTTCAGTTTAATTTCAATTTTCTAGCTCTCTAAATACCGGACCAAACCGAGTCGGACAGAAACAAAAAATATTATTTTTTTGTTATAATTTATAATTTTTGTAAGTTGTAATATTCGTTTTGTCATATGTATTTTTTGATAATTTATTTTTTAATTTATATTCTCTTAATTTTCTAATATTTATTTTTGCACGTTGAGTTTAACTTTTTAATGGTTTAAATAATTATTTTTTAATTAAAAACTCACATTTTTTTCAACAGTTGACATGATACAACAAAATTAAAAACCGAATTAAAATCGAAGAAATCAAACCGAAATAATTCAGTTCAGTTTTGATTTGAAAAATTCTAATCGAATTTTCAATTTGATGAGAATTTCTCTTCCGAACTGGACGATTATACCCCTAGTCCTAATACAATAATCACCGGAAGTCGAGTCATTTTTTAGCGGGGACCCTCATCCCTTGGGATGTACACAATCTTTTGGAGAGCTGCTTAATTACTCTTTTCCTCTAATGAAAAAGTAAACCCTCTAACCTCCGCGTGGTAGCAGCTTTGTTTGAAATTTGTAACCAATTAACTTCCTTTAATCTCTCTCTCTGTCTCTGTTTCTGTCTCTGTCTCTCTCTCTCTCTCTCTCACATGCACTTGGGGTTTCTATAAATGGAACACACATGCAGAGCTAATCTTTCATCAAAGAGAACAAGCTTTACAGCTTCCACAAGCCAAGCTTCACTAACCCATTTGAATTCTAAACTCATGGCCACATTTACCAACTTGTTTGTTACAGTCTCCATCATTTCACTATTGCTTCCATGCTTTGCCAATGCCCAGCTCTCGCCTGATTTCTACAACACAACTTGTCCTAACCTCAAGGCCATCGTCGGTGTCGCGATGAGGCAAGCTCTTAATCGGGAGCTGCGGCTTGGCGCCTCTATCCTTCGCTTGTTCTTCCACGACTGCTTTGTAAACGTGAGATATACACACACACACCTACTTCCACTCTTTCATTGTATTTCTTGAACAATGATTCGAAGTTTCTTCGGTTATATAGCTTTCTTGCTGATATCAATTTCATGTTGAGTGGTTTAGGGCTGCGACGCATCGATTCTCCTTGATGACAAGGGAAGTTTTACGGGTGAAAAGAATGCATTACCAAATCGAAACTCAGCAAGAGGGTTTGAAGTTATTGACACCATTAAAACTCGGGTGGAAGCTGCTTGTAGTAACACTGTATCTTGTGCAGATATTCTTGCCATTGCAACCAGAGATGGAGTCGTCTTGGTGAGTGTATATTACGCACTTTAGTCTACATATATACACTCCCATGTATGTATATGTTAGAAATTTATATGTCTAATTCATTCTTGAAAATCGACCTGTAAAGTAAGAACATGGACCTAATATTTATCCCTAAATTAACAATATACTAAATACATTAACAGTACTATATATATATGAAAGCCATAAATGTGTGTCACACATGCACGGATTGAATAAATCAACTAAAGTAGGTATTACATACCATATACGAAGCCGGTTAAGACTCTGAAGACTAATCGGTAATTTAAATAAAAATTTTCTTAAATTTTATTCAAATTTGATTCTAAGCCGATCGAATATTTCTGTTGTAAAAAAAAAACCTGGCTAGCTTCTTGTAGCATAGTAATGCAACCTATAGTTTGAAGAGACTTACCAGTTGACTCTAAAATTAATTAATATCGAATTCATATCTACGGAAATGATCACATTTATATAAAATCAAGCAATTACTTTATCCTCTTCTATATGTTTGATAAAACTAAGGGAAATATATACCAATTTAAAAACAAGAAGAAATAACATTGAATGACATATTTACCCTCATGTTACAGCTAGGAGGACCCACATGGCCGGTCCCACTCGGCCGGAGAGACGCAACAACCGCAAGCCAAAGCGCCGCAAACACGCAAATACCCTCTCCATTCGCCGGTCTCTCCACCCTCATCTCCGCCTTTGCCGCCAAAGGCCTCACCGCCCGCGACATGACCGCCCTCTCCGGCGGCCACACCATCGGCTTCGCCCGCTGCGCCACCTTCC
>JABCMJ010005050.1:0-17790 GCA_014822125.1 Arbutus unedo | reverse complement strand
TCTTCTTAGCATAATACTCATACTTAAATTGTTTTTATTACAGTAGGAGTACAATTTTTGTTATTTTATTCGCTATCCTAGAGAGTTAAAATTCCACCTAATTTATTTACTTGTTAAGGTGTAGTTTACAGCCTTTTAAAATAATGTGAGATTCGCGAGTAAGAGTGTAATAATTAAATTATATTTACGTTAATTGATAATAAATAATTAGTCAATTGTTGAAATTCACTTGAAAGGTTGGTCAAATATTATAAATATTATTCCCATTTTCCAAATCCCAAATCCCCTACGAGATGCAAAATTTAGCTAATCGATGTTCAATTGATCCTAAAAATAAGAGGTTTCGAACTCAATATTTAAAGAAAATAATCTCTTAAATTGTAGGTTTTAGTTACTAGGCTAACTCCTCCGCAGTTAATGGATATTTAATCTTAAAATTTTTGAGTTCATGTTTGAGAGAAAATCATATATTATCAGTTTAGAAGTGGTAATATTATCGAGAATAAAGTTTATTTTACTCTCTTGTGATTTAGGTCTCGTGCAGATCGTCTTCCCAATGTTTGAATTTGATCCCATAACTCCTATATAGTTTTTGGATTAAAGTGAACCGTTACAAATATTATCTACATTAACAACATTTATCATGTACACGCCAAAAAATAATTTTTTTGAAAAATAATTTATCTTTTAAACATAATGACAAAAATATCCTTCGATTAACACTGGTCAATTTTTTTTCCTATTGGTTGGATTTGTTTTACTAAATTGCAACACCCATCTGTTTGTTTATTTTATAACTCTTGAGCAAAGGTAAGTCCCATTTGGAGCAAAGCCAATAGTCCCGAATTTTATGATTTTTTCATTTGTCTAAATTACGAATTACATGTTCAATAGAGATAACAATTCAAGGGTCTTGAAAGGGGAATGAGAAAGTCTACTATGCATTGTGCATGTTGCACGGCAAATCAGTATCTGAAAATTATTCAATCAGTGTCTAACGGTCCAGCCGGTATTTTGTACACTAAAACGATATCGTTTTAACGCGCAAAACGCTTTATTGTGCATTCCAATTATTGTCTCCGAAAAATCATAGAATTAACGGATTGAATCGCTTTGGCCTATAAATTGGAGACTTTTTCGTATTCATAAGCTGCCAATTAGCCCAAATTAAATTGAATGTCACTCTCTTTTTCTCTCTTCTCAACAAAATCCAATTTTCCTATTCTATCCAATACCACTTCGATTTTGAATTGGAAACACCCAAATCACGAAAGCAAGTGAAACCCTGTTCGATTTCATTAAGAGCGTAGTTCTCGCTGCGCCGATTTCAAATCCGTTTATATTTTTCTCTGCAAGTAGGTATATCTATCTCTTCTATTGAATTGACTGCATGATTATGAAATAAAATTTCACAAAGAAAATATAGAGATCAACCCTTTGCAGCATATCCATTCTTAAGATTCATCTGTAGTACATTTTACTATGACTAGCACATCAAATCCTCAAAATACCCACAACAAAAAGGAAAAGAAAAACCCCAAGAACAGAGACAAAATCAAAGAAAACAAATTCACAAAAGACATCCAGCAACCCAATTTCCTTACCATAGAAACAAGTTCATGATTTTCAACAAACATCCGGTTTCGGTTTCTTTCGAACTGATATGCAACCTTTCTGATGGTCTCTGAAAACTCGAATTTCCGAACAATCTCTCAAATCCTCAAGACTAATGTATTGTTGCTTCACCATCCTTGAAAAATTACCCCCAGTGTCATGTATCCAAATATAAGGCTGACATGTCTCATCATAGTAATACAACAAGTTTCTCATTCCTCCGCCACTGCCGCCACCAACACCCGGCATATAAGCCTTATAGATGGTCTTGCATTTCAGTCTTTTTGAAGAATTAGGCTTCAGTGTGTGAACTCTCTTCAAAATCGAACCGACCCTTATCTGAAGCTCCACCGGCTTGTCACTAAGGTTCCAAACCCTCGTGCCATGGCCCGATACCTTAGTATGATCGCGACATCTGTTGAAGCATTTCAATAGCGAAAATAAGCTTAGCTCTTTCATTCCTACAATGGGGGATTGAGAAGAATGTCAAGTGTCAATTACTACGCTTTGAAGAAATCATACTACGTTATAAAAGGAAACTAGAATAAACTTTTGTGATCTAGTGTATATTATACACCTTACTTTTGATTGCATTGTGGGCCATCGAAAGAGATCAACCGTTCATTTTTCGCACTTGATCGCATAAATATTATGGATTGGTAGGGTCCTTAAGCCTGAAAATTTCAAACAAGGAGACAAAAATTGATGAAGTAGCAGAAACAATGGTTGTTCTTATTGCTATCTTCTTTCGGCTTATTAAAGAGAGAAAAAGAAATCAAAAGCAACAGTAGTGGAATCAAAGCTTGATGGTGAGGTCGGATATGATGTTGCTTCACCTTTCATCATTGGGGTTTTTATGCCTTTTGGTTTACTGTTCCTCCTACTCTCAACCAAATTAAAAAAAATTGTGGAATCCTAAGACATGATCTAAGGTATTAGGTATGGAAATGCCAAAAAAAAAAATTAGAACCTCTTACGTTGGAAGACCAGATAATGACTATTTAGACCTGAACAAATGGTAATCTTGGTTCATTAAAAACTATATTTGTATTTTTTTCGTTCTTGATACGCAATATGTCCGCACATATATGTGGTTTACCTAATGTGAATTTCATCGACAATTGCTCCTACTGTTTCACTATGAAGAAGAACAATGAATTTTTGTTTGAGATTGACAATTTACTGGTAGACAAGGGAACCATCTGGGTAAGGAGCAATTAGAGAAAAAATTTCCGGAGCTGGGGATGGAGCCAATTCTCCCGGATTCCTAAGACTTCCAAACACTATGAAGTTAGAGTCTATCCAAAAGGTCAAAAGTACCCTTTGAGTGATTCAGAGCACACTCCAAAACAAAAGTCTTCCCTCTTCAATACATAAAATGATGCAAAATCATGGTTCTTGTTGACTCTTCACGGACTGGGACAGTGACAGTTAATAGTCAGAGGCCTCTGGAAGCCTTTGATTTGGTGTTCACCTGCGTACTATCAATTTCTGAGCTCGAGAATCTTGTTGGGACCATTAAGGCAAGCTAAATAAAAGGGCCATAGTGGCGGTTGAACAAAGACCACAGGACACACACACACACACACACAGAGAGCAGTAAAGACGCAAACTATGTTCACTGAAAGTTATGAGAGAGAGAGAGCTGGTGGAAACTATTTTGCATAACTTCCATTGAATTCCAGGAAAAACCAAGCAATCAAGCAATCAAAAGCAATGTTCACTCAGAGAGAAATTATTTCATGAACTTTATCAAGGTGACCGAATCTCATTCCATATATAACGGTACATACAGAATACAGTCACAATCATAAGTTTAAGGCATTGCTGTCCCAAACTACATGTGATAAGCAGTCACTGTACAGAAAAGAAAAAGAAGCATCTCTGGACGGATGCGATTACGATAAAAGAAAAGCGTAGACTTTGAGAAGGAAGATGAAAGAATTTACAAAAATTGGCAAAACTATCATTTTTTGCAATCGTCTTGAGTGGGGTCAATCTTTATCATAAGGGGCTGTTGGAGATCTGTCGTTAAGTCAGCCACAATGGGAAGATCCGGTGAGCCTACGATGTTATCCAAGTCTTCATTTTCGGCCAGTGCTTTGTCCAAGGCAGCCCTTGCAACTTTGGTAACACAAATTAGCAGCACAACTGCAAACAGAAAAAGAACAGAGAGAAGAAAGATGAAGAGAATTCGAGGTAATATGGGTTGAAAGATAATAGTCGCACAGGATTCAATTATGTTATTCGATTTACGAATGCTTGAAGTACTGAGGTAGTGAGATAACCAGAGTAACTACAGACTAATACCAATATAGCAGCCAGATTATTTACAAGTCCCCATTATTTAACAGTTCTCTGAGTTCATTTCTTATGCGTGCTTTGTGAGTGCCGATTAGAGGTTCAGTAACCATATCTTACCCTAGGCACCATTATCTCATTCCCACATCAAATTGACCGATACTTGGTGACTTGTTACTACTACATTCTCTCCATTGGTACTCTTCGATGAAACATGAAGTTAGAAGGATTTTCTCTACTGAACTGATACCTAATTCCAACATTCAATACATTTTGTAACAAAATGTTTGTAATCCAACAAAAAAAAAAAAAAAATTCAAACTCACCAGACATCACAAGGCCTGCTATGATTAATGCCTGCAGGTATAAGAAATGAGAAAGCGTCAAAATTCATGAAAAATATTTTAACATAACTAAATAGGCTGAAAAGTATGAAACATTCCTTATGAGCATTTCACTGGTCCCAACTACAGAAAAATTTAACTGAAACCTTCACCATCCACCAAAGGTACTCATAGGCCAGTGAGGATTGTTTTTCACTTTAGAGCTCATGTAATCTAGAATGAGCAAATTCAGAACCTAATCCAGTCATTGACTTCCCTCACGACAGACAAGAAGGGCAATTCTTACAGAAGACAATTAAAAGTTCAAAAAATATGGTAAATTGCATGGACACTTCTACATGTATGAAGTATCCGTGATGGACACTCCACACTTGAACAAGCGCATGAAGGGGCGGAATCAGAAATTTCTTTTAGGGGATGCTCAAAACAAGCATGATGCAAAACTAAAATTCCACAAGGAAAATCTAAATTCGAATAGAAAGCTAACAGCAGCTTCATCTATAATTATTTTGGGGTAAGTGTTTAATTCTTTATTTGGTGGACAAACCCCATTTCTTGTATTAGAAAATAGTAAAACCCCAACTTATCATGTTAAGACCGAAGCCCCAACCCAATATAAGCTTTTTCTATATTAAATTGAGTTTCAGCCCCATAGAGAGGGTGCCAATATAATAGTCTTGATGATGTAAAAGGTACACGGTATAATTATGAGGCGGCGTTAGCAACAAAAGGGTTGCTGGCACCCCCACTCCTAAGCACAGGTCCGCCTTCATTCACACAACAAACGTATCCTGTAACAAGACTTCATCATATTAGTACTCATAAAACTTCCATCCATAAATGAATAGGTCAATGGCACGTTTACCCCAAATAATAGCAGTACACCAAAAATAAATAAATATCTTCCATGTATTTTCCTTGGCATGGGAATTAGATGAGTCTGAGACTTGTAGACACGTAGCTGCACCCGTCACCCGACACTCATACCAGAGTCCATTTAAAGTAGAAAACATCCATAGCAAGAAAACAACACAGCAAAACAAAACAACACAATTTTAAGGCTCCACGCAACTCTAAAGCTATGAAATAGTGTATTGACTCATATGCATGCATATAAGAAGCAAAACAGCACAGCCAAAAAAAGCAGCTTCCAGATGATCGACCACAATGTTGCTGAAACACAATGAAATATAGCATAAGCTACTCCACTTCACTTCACTACAGTTCTTACCATCAATTAACACTTCAATACGGACAAGCAATGTCAAAAAAAGAAATCTCGTAAAATTATTGGCAGGAGGAAAACATCAAAAGAAGGGTGTATTTTATAGGCCCAAAATACTTTTCAATTATAAACTACGGTTACCAACTGACTCAATGAAATAGAAAAAAGAAAATGGCTTCAGAAATTTCATGCATTGAAAAGAACTAATTAGATGACATGAACCCAAAACGCTGACTTAAATCACAGGGAACAGTAGAGAATATGGCACAATGAACATAAGCTTTCCTAAACACTGGATGAACTGGAAAAAACAGATTTATATCTCTTACCCAACGAGCTCTTGAAAACTCATGCCATCCATGTGTTACGTCAGAAAGATCCTTTAAAGTTGTTCCAAGATATACCAGCGCAAGAGTAATTGGCTGTACCAAGAACAATAAAGATGCATCATCAAAAAGGAAACCATATGTACTAAACAACCAAATAGGGAATAACAAAACCACGATAATGTATGAAATGATCAATCCCCGCTTTACAAAAATCAGAATATAAAGCTTGTCTCCAGTTGAATGTTATTGTAAGAGCATATAATTAATATGGAGTGAAACAAAAAGATCCAGCCATCAAAAACTAAGTAGTAAACCAAATATAGTTCCAGTCAATCAAACAATAAAAAAAAAAAATGACAAAGTAATAGTAGTTCAAGGAAGATTTTCATACCATCATGCCCAACCAAGAAGCCAGCATGTACTCTCCCAGTGGAACTGGAGTCACGGACAATAGGTAATTCAACATGTTAAATGGAAGTAAAGGAACAAGCCGAAGCAGCAAGACAATCTGCCATTGAGACAAGGAAGTTAAAACATCCATATGGGGAATCAGAAAATTACACAAAGCAATAACAAAATTTTGGGAAATGGTATCAATGCACTCAAAATTGGTATTCCTGTGTGTAGCAGGAATCGATCCAACATTAGTTTTGTCCCCGTGGAACTCCTTATCCTCCTCTTTCTGAAGATATTTACAGAACGGTTGATTCTTACTATCTGTGGAAACATGAACTGATAGATGAATCCACACTAACCTTAAAGCCAGATTTCTGAATAGCAATTGCAACAGCCCGAAACTGCGGATAGTCCTTCAACTTACTAGAAACATATGACCTTCCAATCTGTTCATGATGATGATAAAGTAGACCTTAGCAAATGAAAGAATTAGACAAATGACCAAGTCTTCCATTTCATTGTTCTTTCTTCTGGTTTTCAAATATATAACTGCAGATGAAATACAACACTCACAAAAACCCACCTAAAAAGAGAAAAATAGAAGGGTCTCCTTGAGAAAAGACTTTGGAAGAGCAAGCAGTAGAGTAGCATGGAAAAATAATAATATGGCCACTTCATTAAACCTGATTTCAGAAAATATGGCGTTCATAAACTGGAAAATATCCCTCCATAGTCATTGTCTGATAGATAAGAATGATCTGAAGCTTAGGACACAAGCAAAAGACCACTTACTTCCGAACATTTACTTATGACTATTAAGTGGGAAAACCATTAATAAGACATCAATAGTTTTTAGAAGCTTACTGTTCTTCCAATAAGGAATGCAGCGGCTGCACCAACAGTAGCACCAACAGAATCAGCAACAAAACCGACAGGCAAGCCAAATAGATAGCCACCACCGAGCTGGATGAGGCCAGGTATCAAGTAAGTTTCCATTTAACTAGGAGTGGAGATAATGAGGAGAGACTTTAAGAGACCCTAAACAGAAACCACTGAGGCTATTTAAAGGAGAACCATTTCAAGAAAACTAAAAGCATCTGTAAGACAATGAAACATGGCAGTGAGAATATACGTCAAGTAGTTTGAATTATTTGAAGACTGAAGCCTTTGAAGGCTTTTAAATTGTGAAACCAAGCAAGATTAAACTATGTTATGTTACAACCATCTTTCAAACTCAAAATATCAGGAAACAAATTCTATACAGCTACTAACAAAGAATTAATAAGGATGTTCAGTTCCACAAACTAGGTAAACCAGAATACTAGATACCCTCATGAACTATTCGTAAATACTAGCAAGCAATCATGAACACACATGTTTGTGGGCAGAAGGGATTAATATATACAGTTCTTAAGGTTTGGGAGTCATGATTTCTTTTGGGTAGGTTTTAGTAGTCACGTGTTGCTAATACATGATACTCATTTCACACAATTATTCCCTTGGGCAGATATAAACAACTACCAACTCTGATTTAGCACACCACGCCAGTCCTGTTAATGCAATCACAATGAAGGGCATTGTGTAGTCAAAATTTGCTGCATTGAGAACAGTAAGAGCAGTAAGAGCTCTCTCTCTCATTTCGCACACAATTATTCCCTTGTGCAGTTATAAACAACCACCAACTCTGATTTAGCATGCCACTCCCTCCCCCTCCCTCCCTCTCCCTCTCCCTGCTCAAAATCCCCCAAAGTAGGACAAGAAAAAACATCACAACGGATTCGTTGTCATGTAAATCATGTCTGGTAAGTTAACACTGCCAAAAAAATTGTATTGTGTCTGATGAGTTCATAATAATAATTCATTATATTAGTTGCAGTGACGTTTCCATAAAGTTTTCTATGTGAAAAAGGGTACGCAATTAAGTTGCGATTACAACATAGCAAAGGTATGAATATAGACCCATTTTGACGTTATTCAAGCACTAATAATTATTAGGAAACCAGCAATTATAGCAATTGCTAATACAGTAAAGGACAACCACACAGAGTAAAACACAAAAAGTCACGTAGTCAAGTAAGCTGCCTACATTCTTGGAGGAGAGAGATCGAATTTAATATAAAAGTGAAGCAGGGGCTAAGAAACCAGGCTTAACCCTTTTCGAGCGAAAGATAAGAGAACTATGCTCAACTCTTGAACTGTTACTAGGTAACCACAAATTTGACAACCCACTCACTAACATGCTCCACAAGACTATCCACAACCCAGATGCTTTGAAAAATTGAAAAATAAAACCTAGTACAAGGCCCCAATTGAAATTGCGTAGAATATGCGCTTCAGCCCCAAATCGTACAAGGATTCCACAACGTAATCAACTAGATCAATATCCCAAGGAATATTAAGACTTGCAGGGAAAATCAAGTCCAAAACCTGAGAACGCTGTACATTCAAGCGCAAATACACGAGATAACAATTAAAGACAGCAAGATAAGGAAAACAAATATTCTACAAGATGTTTAAAGTTATAACATATAAATCCTGAAAGTTTCACTTGGTTGATCTATACAAGAGAAGGTATTTATTCATTACACTAGGTAATCAGGAAGCAATACATACAGTAAGTATTGAGGCTGGGACTGCTAGAACAGTTAGAGGAATATATGCAACAGCCCTGCAAAGTTGCCCAAGAACATATGAGTCAAAAGGTGCAGAATCTCATAGTACAAAAATTATTCTTCCGTCAAACTAAGAGATTTATGCTAAGATAAATAGATGATTAAGCCAAATGTAATATCCTTTAGACATGTCAAAAAGTAACCTACAGTGCGAATATCATGCAACCAAACTACAAGAACTTAGAACATTAAAGAATAAGTACAACAATGTGCATCGAGAATTCAAGCTAGCTCACAAACCCACTAAGTTGGACCTCACCGCTCACGTGAATAAGCAAATGAACAGGACAATACCAAACAGAACAAGAAAACATATATCCTACATGAGTTGAAATCATGATACCTAAGGACCAGACTCTGATGCAACATAAGATAACCAATTGCCCCCAAACCCTAAGTTGTTAGAAAATGAGCCCAAGAATTTGCCTCAAGATACATCTCTAATAATTAGAGCCTTCCCTTCGGCTTCCCAAACTAAGTAAATGGGAGTAACATTATAACCTCATTACCATGCTGATCTCCATGCAACAGTTTTAAAAGAAAATCACAAGATTACACTTCCACAATGATTTCCGAAACTTTGGCAACTCTATTTAGCAGGCCCATTCATGAAACTCATCATACCTAACATTACCACCCACAAATTTAATTATCATCAACCATGAGAAACCCCGACTACATTCGATACCACAGTAGAGAATGCAAGGACCTATGTAGCATAGACACGGACACGGAACACGGCAACTCTAAAAAATTGGGACACGAAAACAGCGGGGGACACAACATTTTTTTAAATAATTTTATACATAAACAAATACTTTATATTTACACTTTCGGCCCAATATTTTTTTATTATAAAAATCTTCTCCTGAAAAAACAATTAAAATTTACGAAAGCTACCCCGTCATGTCCCCAGTGTGTCCCCCCTTAAGGAAATATTGCGTGTCCCCAAGTGTCCGTGCTTCATATACGAGGACTCACTGTTGCTGGTCAATCGGTCAATTAACTGCACAAACATGAGAAAGTTGCAGCACACTTACAGGACGAGAGGACCCCAAGGCCCAAGATCTTCCTTAACCCATACCAAGAAGTCTTTCAATATCTGCAAGAAGAAGTTTTTTTCACAAATATAGACCAACAAAATTGAATAACATAAAAAAGAAAATAGAACTTCATATACAAAGAGTGCTAAAGATAGAATTCTCGCTACTATCAGGCCAGGTCTAATCTATCAATCAGCATGGACATGCAAGTCAAGTCACCCATTGTCTGGGAAATAGGCCCGACAAGGTTTACCAATCTATACAAGAATGCCTTGGTTCAGGACAAAGGCCAGTATCTAAAGGACTCTCAGCCATGTAACAGTTCATTGCGTACACGCACACTGTATTGATGATTATGACAGTTCACTGCTCATTGTTATCGTCACCAAAACATAAACAACATTAAATGACTAGCATAGGCAGAAATGAATACTGGATTGCGTTAAACTTAAGGAACAGGTCATAAGACTCATAACTACTACTGCAATATTGTTGTGAAGCTTGTTGGGCCTATTTCCCCATACTTCAGCTGCACAATATCTTCCTTAACACACGCTTGTACATCTAAAGCATAAGACTGCAGTCCGCAGAGATCAGTTTAGTCAATGAACACACCCGACAAATTAAGATCAGAACTAATGACAAGAGTCTACAACTAGGAGTGATTGGGTAGAACTTCAGCTGTCCAGGCCTCATCACATGAACTCCGTATAGCGTCAGAGAGAATGGAACACATCAATGACAACGATCCTATCATCTCTGAGGAGGTAGGTAAATAGGGCCTCTTAGCAAATATTGCCGTTCATACCCTCTTTTTATAAGCCCAATGGGCTAGGCTGGCCAGGCATTTTTCCAGGCTACATTTAGGCAGCCATGGAAGATCAGACAAGTAACAACATCACCAACCATGTTAACTAAAATAGCTAAAATGAGAATAGGGTTGGAGTCCTTACATGAAAACATGGGTAGGAAAAAAAATTACGGTACACTTCTGTTGTTTGGCCAACCAAATTGCTTAATAGGGTTGAAGATAGCTCTTAATACAGTTATGTGAAATATCCCACAACTATTATTACCAATTCACCACGCACAAATGATCAAATTCAGCAAACAAACAAGAAAACCCAGAATTTTTTTTTTGCTTAATATGCAAATAAAACTAAAAAACTGCTCGAATTGGACGAAATGGGACAGACCCAGATGGAAAAACCGAACCTTTTCGACAGGGAGGGTGAGAAAAGCGGTGGTGATGGCGGCTGCGAGTACGAGGAGGAGAGTGATTCTGAGGCAAGAGGACCAACTGAAAGCCATCGATAATCTCCGCCGCCAAGGCCTGCTGCACTCCTCGTCGTCTTGGTCCTCTGCTATGGCTTGCTTCAACGAGAAGCAGCGAGGCCGCAACCCTACTAAATTTGCCAGATTAAGGTTCGATTTTGGACCCTAGTTCACGCCATCAAAATGATTGCATCTCGACTTTTGATCAAAATAATTCAATACCTCGTTTTTTTGTAATTAGTGTTCTACCCAAATGAATCGGGGTCGCTGATTTTGGATTACGCTCTGTAACACTCTCTCTCCCCCCACTAACGCTTTCCGTGGGAAGAAGGTCACGCGGTTACGCAATCGAATCCTCTCGTGCCAACAAACATTCAACCGCTTCCCACACGTGCGGAGGACTTTCGCGGCAATTACGCTGCTTTGTTTGAAGCTCAAGGACTAGTTTGGATTCAGGAGGAGGGGGAGAGGAGGTGAAGGAAAAGGGAAGGCAATGAGACTCTTGTAGTTTAAAGTAATGTTAAGAATACTGCCGGATATATTTGCATTAGGACACATCTCTGTGTATATAGACCTTTTTTTTGGGTTTATTCAGACAAAAGTGAAGTTTTAAAATATTTTTTTTTATGTTTAGTTAAAAAAGAAAAATGAATGTTATAATATTTTTTAATTTTTCATCTTAATTAATAATTAGGACTAAAATAATAAGTTAGTTTTAATTTATTACTCATTTCTCTATCTTAATACATAAGTAATGTTGACAATGCACCAAAAGAGTGAGATATTTGAGTTAAAGGCATTGTTACATGTTGGATGATGATGAGGAGATTTAATTAAGAAGAAAAATAAGATGCAAATAGTAATTTAACATGTCTCTATACTCCAAGTTGATCTTCAAATTTTAATGTTAAAAAGCATTTGATTTTACGTCGTAATGTAATATAGATTTCTTATTTTTTTGGGTGTTTGAGTTTGCGTAGGTAATAAGTAATTTGTAATACTTATCTTATTGATATTTATTTTTGAATGGTATAATCGAGATTACGAATATGAGTCATAATCTGTAACGATCTGACTTTTTAAATATTTAATAAATTATTTTGAATTATTTACTTTTTTTTTTGTATTTCATGGTTAATTTGATAATAATTAGTTTAGTTATTCGATCAAACGTTGTGAATTTTTAGGGTACAAGTATGATAATGTGGCGAGAAACACCGGATCATTTTCTTATTCTTCGTATTTACCTAATTAACTCTTCAATTCTTATTTTTATCCATGAACATTGAAAACTCAAAAGTCAAGTTCATTTTTCCCTAGCTCTAGCCATTTTTTTTAACTTGATTCGCTGAGACTCTTGAATTTTTTCCTCTAACCCTTGACATTCAATTTCTCGTTTTTCTCCCAAACCTTTTGATTTTGTAACTTTATTGATTACAATATTATCTTTTGGAGACCTTTGAAATATTTATCCTATCTAAGAAAACTTAACCCCTAAGTATTTTTTATTTGTACATGGACATGACTCTTTCTTTCATAGCTTCTTTTCCTAACCAATTTCGTTCGAACTTTTTGGCTTTCACACCCCAACCCTTATTCTCCCAACCTTATAAATATAGCATCATCATTCTCATTTTTTTTCACACCTAATTAATGTGTTTTCTTGATTCTCCCACTTCTATAATATTGTTCCTAACCATTATGACTAACCATAGAACTTTTCAAGTTATTTTTTATCACAAAACTCCAACTATCTAATTTTTCAATGGTGTATCTAAGGTGTTTGATCGAGGTATAAGTCTAGGATGTCATTTTTAGCACCAGTATATACATATTCAATTGTCACGATTTTTGTTTGAGGTAAATCGGAAATATACTATGCACTTCAATCTCTAGAAAATTTTATTCATATCAAATATTTGTACTCCTTTGATCATCTTGAAAATTATTGTTGAATTTTGTTTATCAAATTGTGGTACAGTATATTGCATGATTAATTATCATGGATCTGATTCGTACATGTGCGAAACCCACCGGGTCACAATAAATTAGTTGTTGTGATTGATTGTCCGTCGTGGAATTAGGTATATTATTATGCGAGTTCGAATGGCGCATAGGTATTGAATTATTTTTTACCTGGGTACCGAGATGGACCAGATACGAGATCTACTTTTGACTAGTTATGAACATTGTTAGAAATTAATTCGCTTTGACTTGTAATCTTTGTGTATTGATTCTACTTTATTCAAGCCCTTGATTCTTCCTGTTGTATAATATGGTTCCCATAGTTTAATACTTTTTTTTAGGTATTAGAGCAGATTTGGTGAAAATTGAACTGGATTATTTGAAGATATTATTATATTTAGAGAGAAATCATTATTGTATAATTATATTTTTTTCTTAATTTTAGGACCACCATTTGTGTATTTTTTTGAACTCAGTTGTATATATTTAGAGACTTAATTTTTTTTCACGTTGTTGCCGAGAAGCGGGGCGTTACATAATCTCACTTTACTTTCCCTTAATTTTCTTCTATTTTTATAGGTGAAGTCATGTGCTTAAATTAATTGTACTCTTACACCCTCATTTCCCTCCATATCCCTCACTTTTTTTTCTAAAATACAATCCAAATACAAAATTTATCTTCAAATTCCTCTATTTCTATCAATCCAAACAAACTTGAAAACTAGTTTGTTAAATGGGATGGTTAAAAAAACAGATATGATAAAAAGAAGAATAATTATAAATAGTTTGACTGACTGTTATTTTTTAAATTGAGATATAAAAATATGAATAGATAAAGAATATTTTATTATTCTGATAACAATTCGGAAGATAAGTCAAAACAATATAGTTTATAAGGTAAAACAAACAAAACATCGTTTTGTCCATATTACGTGTGCACTTTGGAGGCTGCACGACTACATCCCAAAAAATCTGTATCGACCATATTAAGGAGAAAATCAAACGCACATACCACACAAACACATACAATTGTTAAAAATTCTTGCAATTGCAATTGTTGCCTCTTGGATCAACATCACCACATAACAACTTCAATTTTGTTCACCTTAAGGTAAATAAACTTCATTCACTCTTCGCCGTTTAGATTATTTCAAGATTTTATTTCGATGATTAAAATTGTCTATTTTATTCTGATTAATTTTTTTAATTGTCACCAAAAAATTTAGCTCAATCTGATATTGGTAACTATTTTACCTAAAATATAGTTTTAAGCTTAAAAAAATTAAAAGATTCGAAGTAAAAAACTAGATTTGTAGATCAAGTACTTGCTAATATCCGGTTGAATTGATTTTTTTGTGATGACTAAAGAAATAAATCAAAACAAAATAGACGATTTCAATCGTCGAAGTGGGATCTCGAAATACTCCCAGACGACGGAGGGTGAACAAAATTGAACTCCCACATAACTGATCACATCCCTGGACCTAATCGAATTGGATTTGAAAAAAAATGTAACGCCCTGATTTCTCGGAACATTATTTAAAATTTTTAATTAATTATTAAATTATTTGATTTATAATTTATGAAAATGCCCTTGGTTATTAAATTGACATAAATAAAATCAGAGTTTAAGTGCGGAAAGTGAAATGGCGTAAATACCTTTTAGGGTTTACATTTTATTCAAACTAAAGTAAAACAGAGCTATTAAGGGTAAGGTAGTCAAACGCTACCGTTGTACTCCTCAACATATCTTGATCCTTCAATCTCGGGTGGGTTCTCGAATTGCTCCGCTACATCTAGTATGAAACACCAAAGGTAGAGAAGTTGCACCAAATGAGTTGTGACACTCAGTAGGAAAAAGTCACCAAAAGATCAACTCATAGATATAGATATATAGCAAGTTACATATAACGCATGAACAACGTTAAAGTGCGTAAAGTAAATCACATAGGTTTTATTATGCCATTGTTCTTTTATGTTTCTAGGAATATCTTTTTTCCCTGGTATTCCTTCTTACCCGACTATCTAGCATTGAGTACTTGGTTGATATTGATAAGTCCTTAGGCAAGGCAGAGATCTTCTATTGTCTACACGAGTCAATACCTACTTCACTCTAACTAAATCCAATCGATAACGTGGCTTCGCCGAGTCAGGTACCAACGATCCTTAATCGCTTCCCCTTTACTAGCTCAAGGTCGCTCAGGACAAAGCCGTTACTCACTCGAAGCCCGGAGCTGTTGACACAAATGCACTCTAAAGTCACCTCCAACTGAATACACCCATCTCCCAGTTGTGATCCTTATAAACAAACGGGACGATGCCTGGTGGGACTCAAACCCACATGGAACAACACTTGACATGACGGTCAGAATCACAACACTAGGCACAACGGCCAACAACACTTGGCACGACGACCACCAATTCCATTTAACGAACCTACTTGTTTACTATATGTTCCACTACTTTATAATGTTCGCCTAACACTCTCTGCTGCCATGTTGCGGTGACATTTGAACCAGTGTCCCTAATCGTGGATTCTAGGTTTTCACATAATCATCAAAACATGCCATAGTTTAGTATCTACGTTTTAATCACGTCAACTCATTCATGTTCAACAGTTAGCACGACGGCCTCAAACATACTATCGTCATGATGGCTATTTCAACACTTATCAACTTGTCAACTTTAGTTAGCACGATGGCCCATCGTATATTCTAATTTATTGCACATGTCATTCTATGCAACTTTAACTATTATCACATACATTCAATCATAGCACCACTAACATGCGTTAACATACGAAATCATGGTCAAAGTATGGTCAAACGAGCACACGAAACTCCGTGGAAACTCGTGATCATACAAAACATGTTCGTGGATGCTTGTGCAGTGTGTACATGCATATCAATGTGGGACAAGATCTGAATCTGCTGCCCGGAGGCCCAAACAATATTCTGTGAATTTTCTATTTTTCAATAGGTCACTCGAGCGGCTTAGAGTTCGATCGAGCGGTCTGCCTAAATGTTGGGTTTTTTTGGTTTTGGTTGAAAATTGCCAGAATTTGACAAAAGTTAGTCAGATTGCTATAGCGGCCTAGAGCTCGCTCGAGCGAGCCTCCTTCTTCAACAGATTCTAGTTTTAGGGTTCTTGTTCAAAGCAGTTCGATCTAAACTCTAACATTTTGATTTCTGACTCGAAACTAAAATTGATAACACATACAGTAGCCTTATCATACACGGATCAAAAGTCCTTTAACAATTTTGTGAAACGATCTACGACAAAAACTAATTTCATATTTTTGCGAAGAACAACAAAACCCTAGTTCATGTTTTGTTGTTCTACAAAATAAATCCATAAACCTATTGTAATCTAGTAGTCCGAGGTTAGTAGTGGTTTCTCCTACGTCAACTCCTGTAGACTAAGCAATGAAACGACCTCGAATCAACGGATGACGGAAGATCAAAGCCAAAATATTCAAGAACCTCAAGAACAATACTTTCTCTCTCAAAACCTTCTGAAAAACTTGCAAATGATTTTGTGTAACCTCGCAATACCCCTAACTACGTTTATATAATGAAAACGATATTATTCGGCAATCAAAATCATGAAAAACTCTGTATAATCATTGATTCGAAAACGCTCTCCTACCATAAATGTCATAATCACAGCAGATGCTGAGATTCGAAATTCGAATAGGTCGCTCGAGCAGTTTCAAGCTCAGTCAAGCAGTCTACAATAAATAAAAGTCGCTCGAGTGGCCTATAGCTCGCTCGAGCGGTCTCCCAAAAATAAAACTGAATTAAAAACAAATATAATTTAATTTAATAATAAAAAATTCATTTTATTAATTAAAATTCGTGGGTTATTACAAAGTAACTCATTAAAATGATTGACCGTTCATTAAAATAAGTTGCTTTCTACTGAGTAATTATTCAATTCTCTTGAAGTATCATGTGCCATTTTCACGTGGCACTCCTAATAATTCAGGCTGTTAAATTTTCTACTTAGCGATAATTTTTTCGAATAAGACATCAATTCACACATTTTTCGAACTTTTAAGGAATAAAATAGACCCACATAATATGTATTCTTGTAACAAATTGGCAGGAAATATTAATTAAACGATGCCACATGCTAGTTTCTACTAGTCCCTGTAAGATACTCTTTCTTAATATAATTGTTGTGTCTGTTTCTTAAATAAAGGTTGCTTTTCATACTATAATGTTTGAATATACAACATTCCAATCACAGCAAGGCAGACGTCCATGAAGAATTTGGAACTTTCTGACAACAAAATTGATAAACAATTAAACTCCATTCGGGTTTGTTAAGTGAAAGGGGAGGATTATTAAGGGGCTCATTCCTTAAATTCACGAAAATCTTAGAACTCCGAAATTTAGTCCGTATTAAATTTGAGGTAATTTCAAAATCGACCGAATACTTCAACTCTAAAAAAAAAAAAATTCTTAAACAAAAATTCTCCACAGATCTAATGAACCACTACAAGAGTAAACACATCACATCTGGTTGGAGTTGGACTACTGGCAAGATATAGCAATAATTCAAGCCAACCAAAATAAAAAATAGAAGAGAAATTTAAAAACCATACCCTAACACATATCTGTA